>JAQIXP010003773.1:0-12480 GCA_034700285.1 Proteroiulus fuscus
TCAAAAATGGGCTAAAAACCACCAATAGTGCCTAATTTTCCATTTTATTTAGATTTTATTTGGATTTTCCAGACACACATTAAATTTCCATGACATTTCCAGGTTTTCCAGACGGCCAGACACCCTGATTATGCCACATTGCTAATAAAAACTGGATTTACAGACTTTTCCCTGATTTTTTTAGGTTCTTTGAGATTTTCCCTGACTTTCCAGATCAGTATGAGCCCTGTAAGAGATATTGATATTCAAAAATATGGGCTAAATCCTTGAAATCTGGAAGATGTGATAACTGAAGCACATTAAATCTCACTTTAATTTTCAAGTTTTCATACAAAATTGTCCATTATAAAACCCCATTGTTTTTAGAAATGCTAAGTTCAAATCGTTTTTCTTTTATAGAAGGTCAGGGATCTGAATTAGACTTGCTATGGTCCTTGAAAAAAAAGTTTATCAATTTTATCTGCAAAGTTAAGACACATCTAGAAAAATCGCCAACGTGATTTTTAAAGTCGTTGCAACTTAATGAAATATTCTTAACCACTTTTGCATCTATAGGTTTTGGCCTACAGCGAGAATGGAGTGGAAGTGCTGGACAATGACTTCGTCGGAACCCCCTCGCCGTGTCCAGATTCCAATTGCAAAAACTGCATCAGGTAAATAAACAACAACGCATTCTTCCATGTCCTTCATAAACAATTACCTCTCATTGCTATTATTCTTGTTATCATCATCGTTACAGAGTTCGGGAATCTCGAGACGGGCATTCCTCTGACGTCGATTTTGTGGCGAACGATTCCTCGTACCGGGCCGTGGATTTCGAAAGGAGCCTAACCTTCCCCCTCCTGCTGCCCCTTCATCGTTCCGTCGCCACTCCGGGTGGCTTCGACGACTGCGGCGCCAAAGACAACGACACGTCGCAGATGCTGGAACTCATCGCGAGGGAATTGCGATGGGCGAGGACGCGGGACGGAAAGGCCGTGGAACCCGTCCTTCTCGACACTTGCTCATCGACGGTGAGGGCAATGGAAGTGCTCAGTCGGTACCTGTCGCGGGTCAACGTCGATTTCGGCGATGGCCATCTCGGACGCCTACCTCTGGCTATGATCTCGGGATCGACGGAGGTGGTGGCGGCGGTCACAGCCCTGCTGCAACCGCTCGGCTACACGGTATTGAACTTAGACGAGATGCCCGTTTCCAGCTCCGAAGGCCTCCTGCAGATGGCCCCATCGCCGGAATTGTTGGCAAGTGCCTCGAAGGAGCTCTTAAATAGTCTGGGCCGGCAAAGGGTGGCCCTCGCTTACGGCCTTTTACGCCCGCAACAGTGGGAGAGCCAGGTGCTGGATTACCTCAGGGCAAGCGGCCTTTGCCCTGCCCTGGAAATACGCCTGCATTCTAACGATTCGGCCACAAACGACTTGATACCCGAACTGACTAAGCGAGGATTGAGCACCGTCGTCTTTGTGGGAACCAAAGGCTCCGTCGGTCCGCTCCTGAAGGCACTAAAAGAGTCGGAAGTTACAGGCCTGACAATCGTCGCCGTAGGGCAGCCCGATTCCTCAGACGTGACGGAATTGACGGGCACGGATTACCATTTAATCCAACTTACGGCTCAAGTCCCGAAACTGGCCTCTTGCGAAAAACCGGATGGCGATTGCGAGTCTGACTTTTCCAGAAGAATGAGTCTAGCCTCCATTGCTACTAAAATTGTAATTCAAGCACTTGACCAGTTGACTTCCAAAAATCTCAGCCATTTCAATTCGCGAGGAGAGCTTCTAGAAGCAATCAGGTAATTTCAACTTCGCTGGACTGCAAATGTTTTCGATCCCGTATTTACAAATGCTATTTTTTTTTTATCGACTGCAGGTCAGTGAATCTCGACGATTCTAAGTTCCATTTTTCCGAAGACAGTTTTGGGATGTGGGCCATAGAGGCACTGCTAGCAAGAAGCGTGAATTCTTCGTCACCTTTCTTTACCAAGGTAAATCCTTCTGTTCTGTCCTATCCTTGGAATTTTCTCGGCTGTCTTGTAATTCTTTTGAAAACATTTCTGCAGATCGGAACCTACGAGGACGGTCACTTTGCCCAGTCGACTGATGCCAGCGTCACCTTCGGCACCACGGATACGAGCGAAGGTCTAACTAACACTTGCAATGAGACTACTGCCACCGTTCACGAGAGGGGCAGGACTGCTGCCGTGGTACCGTGGGAGGGCGAGAGTGACATTGTCATCGCCGCCACATTCTCCGTTCACCGCCGTGGATCGAATCGGACTCGCTGCGGTCCGCTGGATTCTGAAGGCGGCGTGGAGGTCCTGGAGGCCTTTCTGTGGGCGATTGACCAAGTTAACTCGCAGCCAGACGTTCTTCCGGGCATTCGTCTGGGTGCCATTGCCTACGACACGTGTGGCGATCCCTTGCAAGCTGCCGGAACGTTGACCGAGGCACTGGACGCCACCCACCCTCCGGGCACCTTTATTTCTGCTTCGGACGGTGGTGACCAGAGCACCGTCTTGGAAGTGGTCGGTTCGGCATCCATCCCCTTGGTGGCTCTCCGCACTCCGGCCGCTCTTCCGTCCGGCAGTCCACTCCTCGTCTCCATGTCATCTCCCAACTCCCTCATAACTGCTGCCCTTCTGGACATCCTGGACCACTTTGGATGGACTTTCGCCTCCTTGATCTATTCCGAGGATCGATTGCATAACAGCGACGTCACCGCGACTCTCCTGCAGAGGGCCTCCTCCAGAGGAATCAGCTTCCGCGCCTTGGGACTGGATCCTTCCTCCGAAGGCCAAGACGCCATCCAGCACTTGGTGAGGGCCCGCAGAGATGGTGCCAGGTAAGATGGCCTTGCGAGCGTTTAGACAATTAACCGACCAAGGTAGCTTTTATGACCTTTGGTTTTTTTCTCAATCCAAGAGTCGTGCTGGCCCTCTTGGATGATCGGCAGATGCAGCAGATACTGGAAATGTTGAATCGTCTGGAGGACAAGGAGGTCCTGGCTGGATTGGTATGGATCACGACTGGTCATGAGAGGATATTCCTGAAACATCGGTTAGCACAGACGCTATTACATATTTATTTTGCCATAATTCAAACTATGACCATGTTCAATTCTTTCAGGGAGATGACGGCGGGGGTCCTATCCTTGAGTTTCCCGCAAACCAGAGTGCCCAAGTTTGAAAAGTATTTCTCTGGCCTCCACCCCAAAAGCAACACCAGGAACCCTTGGTTTCGGGAGTTCTGGCAGAAGGTAAGCTCTCGGAATCTTTTCGATCGAGGTTAGGTGCACAACTCACGGCAAATTTGTTTTCCAGACCTTCGAATGCGAGGAAACTTCTTGCGATGAGGAAAGTTTCCACCTTCGGAATTACCCCGGTCGCGCTTCGGCAGGCAACGTCCCATTGGTGATCAAGGCGGTGTTCCAAGTGGCGCAGGCCATCGAAAACGTGCGCCAAAAGATGTGCCCCGGTGAGATCATGCTGCATCATAATCTACCTTATTACGCTCAAACATTCCAAGAGAGTTTCAGGAAAGAAAAAAAAATAACAAGCACTTTCAGAAAGTTCCTTACAAAATTGGCACTTTTTGGTCATATTTTTTTCAAGAAAGGACATCGGTATTGTGCGAGCAAATCACCAGACGAGCAGATTGGCAACGGGAGGTTCTCTCGGCCATCCGCGAGATTCAGCGGAAAGTCTCGCTGCAGGAAGGAGACGAAGTGGACGAACTGACCCAAATAACCAGGGAGCATTTGGAAATCTACGGCATCGGCGAGGCAGGGAATGTCACCCACACTTTTATTAAGGTTCCTGCCTTTGATAAAAAATCTCTTTTTATTTGTGGCAAAGTGCCTTTTTTGACGTTGCTTTTCTTGGAAATGGATTAGGTTGGACATTTCTCTAACGATCAGCTGTCCATTTTCAATGATGGCTCCCACATGCGGTCACTAGGAGAGCTTCCATATTCGCACATCCACTCTACGTGTTTAGCCTGTACCAACACCAGCCGAGACTCTCGACAGCATCGGCTCTCTGAGACTGTCAAATCCAAAGAGGTACGTACTAGATAGGTTTGACCATTGGGGCACTTCTCAATTATGAGGTCCGAAAAATAATTATTTTTCTTTTTTTTCAGTACTTTCCGGGGAGTGACTTTGGCATTCTCCTTCTCTTGCCCATCCACACGCGCGGTCGAAATGCCTTTCAGTGCGGGTCACTCAACTCCCCGCGTCACCTTCAGGAGGCCGTGGCTTTCGGATCGGTTCTTGAATCGGTACGAAAGGACGCCTCTTGGCAGGAGACTGGCCGCACCATCGGAGGTGTCGTGCTGGACTACTGCGGCGAAGGTGTGCAGGCAAGAGACAGAATCTTCGCCAGCATTACGCCTTCGTCAGAAGTCCCGATCGTCGCCACCCTCGTGCTGGACGACGCCATCGCTTCGGCCGCGGCCGAAACTCTCGTTGATACTGGAATTGTGACCCTCTCCTTGTCCACGCCCGCTTTGATGGGGGTTTCGACGCCCGGCGTCCTCAGTCCGGCCGCAAGCCCCTCCGACCGGCTAGAGGCCATCGTGGAACTTCTCGTGCACTTCCATTGGAACCACGTTGCGGTTCTCTCGGCCGGAGGCGAACGGAGCGACGCCTTGAGACGCAACTTCAGCACTGTGGCCGCCACCCGCGACATCTGCGTGGCCGGCGAGTTCGTCGCCTCCAGCGGCAGCCTGACCGACTCGGAAGCAATGCGCCTGCTCCAGGAAGTCCGTCGGACGGCGGGGTCCCAGGTCATTGTTGTCCTCTCGGACATGCCGGAAGTTCTGCGCTCCTTGCTGATGGTGGCCGAGTTCACCGTCTCTTCTGAAAAGCTCGTATTCGTTTTAGCCGATCATGGTCAAATGGACGAATTCCTCGAGTTCTCCTCCCACATGTTCTCGCTGACCCTCGACTTTGATCATGGCTCCGAGCTGGGCGAGCGATGGTCTTCGCTGAATCCCGCCGACGACCAATGGCTAGCCAAGGAATGGTTGGACCAACTGTGGTTGCTACAGTTTGACTGTAGAATTGCACCGGCAGATGGCTCTCAGGTACCCACATTTCCTCCGGCCTGCCGAGGGGACGAACGCCTGCCTTGGCCGAAGTATCTACCGTCTGCCGGACACGTGCAAAGGGCCGTAAAGGCCATTGCCACCGCTCTGGCAAACGTCATCAAACTCGACTGCCAAGAGGTAAGCTGGTGAGAGTTTATCACTATTTTTCGGGAAAATTCTCATAAATTCTGTAAAAAATTCTCTCCAACAAAGGGTCCATTCTCGTCTTTGGATGACTGCGCTCCAGGATCGAGGGCTCGATTCGTTCAACAACTCAACACTACCTGGAACGATGGCAGCGGACGCCTGGCCGTTCTAAAGTACGAACGAGAATCGAAAAGTGGTAAAGGACATCTTCAAAAGGTGAGACGCTTTTCATCCCCCCAATCCCGTTTTGGACATTCCCCCATCCTCATTTTAACCTTTTCCAGATTGGAAGATGGGAGGCCGGTCGACTGGAGATGGCAGAAGGAGACCATAAGACGTTCGAGGGGAGTTCCAGGGCCGTCCCGACTTTCCGATGCAGCGGAAAGTGCGCCGAGAAGTGCTACAGACAGATGGTGCGACAGGCCTCGGTGGCCGCCGACGTCCCGCTTCACTCTCCCACGGCCAACTTCCGCTCGATCTGGGGCCTGATTACCTCGGCCCTTTCCGGCCTGGGCATCCTCTTGGTGGTCATCTGCATGGTGTACTTCTCAGTGTCCATTCCGGCAGCCGCCAACGGAACGTCTCCCCTGGGCCAGATGCTGCTCTTCGGCCTTCTGCTCCTGTACTCCCTCAACTTCGCATTCATCCTGCAGCCGGGAGAGGTGGTGTGCGGCGCGAGGAGGTTCCTCCTGGGCGTGGCCTACGCGGTCATCTTCTCATCCAAGCTCGTGCAGATGGTGCACTCCTGGAGGCGCCTGTACTCTAGCCGCGACGCCCTGCTGCTGGATTCCAAGCCCAGCGCCCATTCGGGCCTCCTGCTGCTGGCTGCCCTTTTCCTGGCCCTGGTGCAGGTCGGACTGGCCACCGCCTGGTTGGTCTTCAGTCCACCCAGGGCCGTGCTGCCCGGCGCGGACACCGACGACCCGCCCCACTGCTACCCAGCGTCCAACTTCGAGGAGGAGCTGGTGGTGTCCCTGGCCTACGTCATGCTCCAGCTGGCCCTCACCGTCTTCTTCGGGGTCCTCAGCTGGGGCAGTCGGGACGAGGGCCGGGAGCCCCGCTGGGTCCTCCTGTCTTCCGCCCTGATGACGGCCGTTTGGATCGCCTGGACGGTAACCGTGACCCACGCCCCGCAACCCTACAGGGATCCCTCGGTGGTCGTGTCCAACCTGCTGTCGGCCACCGTAGTCCTGGTGCTGCTTTACGCCCGGAAGGTGTACGCCTACAGCAAGGCCCTCAAGCTGTCCCGTAGCGAGACGCCCACCTGCTCATCCTGCTGCTCCTCCTCGTACGTGGCGCAGACCGTCTATTCGCCCATCTACAGGAACCACAGGACGGAGGGTCCGGGAGGAAACATTTCAGGTAAGGAAGCCGCTCGCTCACGATGCTTGCCTTTTCCCAATGCAAAATTGGGAATCCCCTCTCCCCCCCCCCCCAAAAAAAAATAAACAGGACTGACAATAAAGCTCCTTGTCAAAATGCAAAAATAATACAGGAAATAGTTTTTTTCCAAAAAAAGAAATATTTGGCTCAAATCAAACTGCAATTTTTCCTAATTTTTCATGCTCTTCCTCCTACAACCGACTTCTTTCAAAATGGGACTTTCCCTTTAAAAAGCTGACTGTTTTTAATACAGATTTTCCTGGTTTAAGTGCATGCGCGTAGGTCTCACAGGGTGAGTTCAACTTTCAAAAGGAGATGAATTTGTGATGCATTAAAATGACATAAAATGTAGAAAATTAATAAATAACGATCACCAGGGTACGTTATCACACAACACTGTTCGGTGGCATAAAATGCATTTGTTAACATTAACATTAACATTAGCAATGAGCAATGAGCAATGAACATTGAGCACTTTCTGGAATTGTGTTACTCAAGTGTTTGTAACTATTTGGTTTTGATAGGAGTTTCTTCCAATGCCTACGTCACGCCATACCGAGACGGCAGAGCCATGACCAGAAAGAATTCAAACGTAGGGTCAAGGGGTCAGGTTCAGGCCACCGACCTTTACCCATTAGATGTCTACGATACGAGGATGAGCCAATATTCCAGCTACGACAACGACAGTACAGGTAAGATTCACCAGGCGTCACCCCCCACCCTTATAACTAATACGTTGCGTGCGACTCGCACGCCAACTCAAGTTGGTCAGTTTTCATTGATTAATTAACATTTCAGATCGATCAAAGGCGAGCAGTCACTTTAAAAAGAAGACAGAAGATTACTTTTGAAGCTCGGCAAAAAAAGAAGCCATTTTTTTGTATTTAAATTTATTATTTTTGAAATGATGTAAAAATTTATATTTATTAAAAGAAAATAATTCATTTTTTTAATATTTTTTTCGATTGATTAATTTAATTAGTTTAGATATAAATATTATCATTTTTTAATTTAATCATTATTTTATATTCCCATGAAAAATACTGAGAAATAAAGCTAGCTACAGAATGCTTTTGCATTTACTAATAATTAATTTTAATTATTGATAAAACTAATTTTTTTCCCTTTAAATAAAAAATGAATTTGCAGAAAAAGAGGAAACAGAAAAAGCTGCAGTTTTTAGGCATTTTGTATTCCATAGGAAATTCTGCTATTGGGTGGATTGCTGAAGTCTGGAATAGTGATTTAAGCTGGGAATAAACTTCAAAATAACGTGTAATTTCGAAATTTATTCCCAGCTTAAATCACTATTCCAGACATCATGAGCAATCCACCCATTGTATTGTGTTTTATTATCCAGGCACTTGAATTGACTCCAAGACTGTTTACTATGACCAAAGGGTTAGTGTTGACCGAGCATTATTAACCCACCCTTAAATGCTATCAAAAGACAATGCATATTAGCATAATAGATTAATACAGAAAAGTTCCTTCACTTAAAAGAAGATAAGATTCCTTATTGAAAACCTGGTGCATCTTTAAAGGTGCATCCACATTATATCACAAAACTGTTATATAGCAAAGTTAAACAACTTGTTACAAACAGAGAAGAAGAAGAAAGTTAAATAACATAGTCATGCAACATTTTTCTTGGTACATCATCCATATTGCATCATTTAGTAACACATTATACAGTGTATGACGTTATACAAAAAACTTATAATATATAACCAATTGTTTCGTTATATAACAATGTTTTGTGACATAGTGTGGACGCACCTTTAGATTGCAGGTAACACATAAATCCAAAGCATTTAATTCAACCCACCCACCCTTCTAGTACTATTAATTAATATCAAAAAATTAATAATTTCTTTTTTGAAAAATACAATTTTTTTTTCAAAAATCTACTTTTAAAAAGTGGATCAAACGGATAAAAAACTAAAAAAAAAACAGGTATTCATAATAGGGTCATTATAAATAAAAAAAATGCACCAACGGAAGTGGTCACATGAGTGAGGATTCCAAAAATGCTATTGTGATGACAGGAAAGAGGGAGAGAGAACTGCAGCACCGGCATCACGCTCTCCTGACCGGCCACTCACAGAAGTTACCAAAAAAAAATGGACACGAATCAACAAACAAACAAACAAACAGAGTGGACCAACCCCCCACCCCTCCCCCTCCCCTCTTTCGCCCCTCCGAACAATATCAGATATGTGCTCATTCCAAGTATAGGATGCATCTACAACGGAGTCGAGTGACGGTGCTAAAAGCAAATGAAAACATGTGATTCATTCCGGATTGACGTGATTCAACTCAGATTGACGAGTTAAACAGTGTCACTTATGGCATTAAAACAAGTTCCCCCTTCACGGCGACCATAATTAACCGATTGAGCTTTGGTTTAACTGTCGCTCTTCGAGTTGCTGAGTGATTCAAACTTGATTGCCGTGATTCACCTTGCCTGACATCTCACGCGGTGCTAGCGGGAAAGCGGGCAATCTTCATGGTGATCGTAAACACATCAGCTGGCATGTCTGGCAACCTTTAACATTATTTTCAATTCACGAGGGTGATTTCCGTAATTCAAGTAAGTGATTCAAATTGGAGTGAACCGTGACCCAGTATGGATTTACGTCATTTTGGTCGCTTTGTGCCATCCACGATGAGTTTCTAGATTGTGATTCAAAATTATGATTATACTATGTCACTCATCTTGGATTACTGACTTGCAACTGTTCGTGCCATAGAATACTGAAAATGCTGTATAGTGATTCAAATAGCAAATTTCTTTCACATAGCAGTGCCCACTGTGATTCAAATTGGATTGACGCCATCAAACCTTCGTGAATGTTGTATTAGCTCTTTGAACGTGCACTGTGACAACTACGACCGACATCTTGCCAGCAGACCCTATGCTCGACACCTCGTCCAGAGTTACACAATCATCGTGATTCAAACTGGATTTACGGCATCAATCCCTCAAGACCCATTCAATTGCAGTGGACCTAGTTCAACGATTTCCATTCGGGAATCTCTGCCATGCCAGCAGACCCTTTGCTCGACACCTCGTCCAGAGTTACACCTCCGACATTGTGATTCAAAACGGATTTACGTCCAATTTTCATTGAGGAAAAAAAAAAGAATTGCCATGCAGCGCCAGACGTTGTTCCCGCCGCTCATCGTCCGAACGGCCCCGTCCTTCACGAGCACGCCCCGCCTGCCCCTGCTGACCGGTAGTGCGACCGAAGTACCCCACCCTACAGGAGAGTCAAACGTCCCTCGTTTCGTCAACGAGGGCTGGACGATAGCCCTTACGGTCCTAACCTCCGTCCGCCTCCTTCTCTTGCTGACCCTATGGATTTACCTGACCAAGCGGACCCTGGCCGTCCGCGTCCCCTTGCGGCGCGTCTGGCTGACCCAACTGCTTCTGGCCTCCCTGGCCCTCTCCCACGTGGTCCTCTACGCCTTCGTCGTGCAACCCACGCTGGTCAGTTGCGCAATCATACGCTTGGGAGTGGGCCTGAGCTACGCACTTCCCTTCGTCGTTCTCACGCTCAAGCTCATCATCGTCACGGCCACCTACAAAGGTAAAGGACCCACTCACCCTCCGGGTCATTCTCCCAAATTTCTTAACCCTTGACCATTCGCAGGTTATTCCATCCCCCGTTTCTGCCAAATCCTGCTGCTCGTCTCCATGACGGGGATCCAGACGGCGCTGAGCGTTCAATGGTGGATCCTGGTGCCTTCGCAGCCAACAGCCAGAGGGACGTGCGGTCCCAGGTGAGAATTTGGGCGCCCATTTGACCTTACAGGGTTCATGCTGAATTCTGCAAGTGAGTTTCCCTGACATTTCTGGTCATTACGAATCATTCCGTCCTTTTCGCAGCATCTTCGACTGGCTCGGTCACTTGGCCTACATCAACGTCCTCCTGCTGGCCGGAACCCTCCTGGCCGTGGCCAACCACCACATCAAGGCCAATCAGCGTGAGACCATGTTCTTGGGCCTGTGCTTCGGACTCAACATTCCCGTCTGGTTGGTGTGGTCCACTGTGGCCGGTCTCCTCCACGACCGTCCGAGCATGGAGGACAAGTGCCTGTCCTTCGGCCTCTGGACGGCCACCTCCCTCGTCCTCTTCGTCATGTTCCTGCCCAAGGTAGGTTAATCCCAGTCATTCCCTAAAAAAGGGCCGCCACAAAAGATTCCCCAACCACGTGACTCCTTCTCACTTTCGCCTCGATTCGCAGAGTCGCCAGCAGATAGCCATCGGCGAAAGCGGGCTCTACACGGAGGACTCCCCGGTGGTCAAGCCCATCAGTGAACTGACCGTCCACAAGCTGTACTATCCGGTGTATCCGGAGCGAAGGAGCAACTCCATCGAATGCGGGACAACCGGCCGCTCCAGCATCATCGACGACGGCGGATCGGACATCTTGAGTAGAGAAGGTGAGTTTGGCCACTGGCCACAACTGTCCTTGGTCCTTCACACCACCTAATTCGTCTCATTCTCTTCTTTCGCAGAACTTCCCAGCATTCCCCGGCTCAACGCCCACTGGTACCCGCCCATCCGGGAGACTCAGTCCGGCCCAAACTTCCGGGCGGCCTCCTACGCCAACCGCATGTCGCGCCCCTACCACTACCCTTCGGCCGGGGCGGCGTCCACATTGGGTGCGGCGGCGCCTTCGGTGCGCTTTGACGACGATTCGGTCGCCGCCAACGTCCGTCGCGTCCACGTGGCCGGTTCCGCCCGGGGGCGCTGCCTGACGCCCCCGTCGGAGGAGGGCAGCACCACGCCCAGCGTCCAAGAGTCCGAGCGGATGTCCAACAACGAGGACAGCGACCTGGACATGGCCAACTTCAGGGAGAGGAACGTGGACGGAGTCTCCTACACACAGGTCAGTCGGCAGCAGCCCATGTACTGACCAAAAGGTCTAGTGGTCAAGAACCCTTGCAACAAAAGACGAGAGAAACTAGACGAAAAACTACAAACATTTTATTGACTTAAACGGATGATCCGGAGGACTCTCCGTCCTCTCCGGTCACTGGAGGATTCTCTGGATCGTGGACATCCCTGAGGATCTTCAGGGAGAAATCCACGCTGGGATAGCCCTGGGTCAACCGGCTGGACGATATGACGTCGATGGCGGGATCCACGTAATCCAGGACGTTTTGGGAGTTAATCCCACCGCTCACCTCGACGGTGATCTCGGGATAATCCCTCTTGATGCTCTTCGCAACTGACAAGGCAGCCTGGATGAAAAATAAAAAAAAGCGCTGGATAAATTTCATCCTTAATCAAGCAGTTTTCCAGAATGATATTTTCTAAAAAGTGCTGGAAAAAAATACCCGAAGGGAAAAAAAACACTTCATAAATGTATCTAATGAAATTTTCCAATAATTTTCAGGATTGCAATAATTTTCAGAAATTCTTTCGTTTTTAAATTTCCCCAAATGAATTTCAAGCGTTTTCCACAATTGTAATGTTTATCCAGACTAGATTACTAAATGAATATTCTCACAAATTCCACGACTTTTCAGAAATTTTAAGCATCTTCAAGAAATTACAATTTCAATTCCCCCCAGATGACACTAAGCTTCTTTTCAAAATAATTCACTTTTTTAACATTTTTCTAATAAATTTTCTCCAGCAATTTCCAAAAATGTTATTTCTTTTAAAAATTATGCCCTGCAAATAAATACATTCCCAGAAATTCCAATAACTGTTCAGGACATTCCCAGGAAAAGGTTTACTCTTGAAATTTCAAATTATTTTAAAGGATTACAGTCCTTCCATTGTTACGGGTGTGACATTTTCACACGTTTTTTTACTCTATTAGTAGACATATCTTACAAACAGAAAATTCT
>JAQIXP010003774.1:0-12480 GCA_034700285.1 Proteroiulus fuscus
TTAAAATGTGAGCAAAACGATACATGAAAACTAAAGTTTTATGACCAATAGCCTAATAATTAGTCAATTTCAAAATGCGCAGCATATAATTTAGTCAAGACGCACATAGAATAATAATTTCTGTATTAATAAATAGGCTTACTTCTGAGAATTTTACTAGATATGACCTGAATTAGGATAAAGGAAAATAGAATATAAGAACTTATTCTCGTCATTTAAACTGGTTCCTGTATTAAGGGTGGGTTTCACTAATGTTAAACGCCCATAGAGATTATTTTTAGGTCCCATTTTGTAGCCGTTGGTGGTATCAAGAAAATAAAAATACCTAAATATAGAGCATTATGGTAACTAGGAGTTTAACTCCTAGTTACCACAATGCTCTATATTTAGGTTACAAAATGGTTACAAAATGGGACCTAAAAATAATCTTTATGGGCGTTTAACATTAGTGAAACCCACCCTTAAAAATGCTTGCACAAAATACTAATTTAAAAAAAAAAAAATTGGCTTTAAAATCGTTTTGCTTAATTTCATTTTTCTACTTTTACTTAAACTCACATATAGGCCTATTTTTTCCTATTTTTTTTCCTATTTTTTCCTATTTTATTTTTTCCTACTTTTTCCTAATTTTTCAAGAATTTCATTCCTACTTTATTCCTAATTTTTACTTTTCCTTCACTTGAAACACTGCTAGTATCCCTATGAAATATTGACTGTCTGTTTTAGGGTTTCATATTTTAAGTTATTTTTGCTGAAACTTTTGTTTACTTTATAGAAAAAGAAATGCAGGAATTGGTAGCCGAGTTAATCGAAGCAGCTGAAGATGAATTAGCTGATGCTGACGATGACGAAGAGAGAATCAACCGGTACACAGATTCCAATATGTTAGATTGTTTTTAGGTTATTTTGGTGAATGCATTTTGATTCACAACTATACAGTCTAAATAGAGATTTCTGTTTCAGCAACTCTGCTGGAACTGCAGAAGAAATTCATGAAAAGCAGATGGAAGATTTGTGTACAGCATTTCAATATACAAAACCTGATGTATTGTTTAATGACACGATGAGACATCAATTTGATGAACAAATGAGAAAGGTGAGAATATTACCTGTAAATACAATGGAAACCATTGATGCAATTTTATCACTTTTTATTTATTGAGGAATAACGTTGCGAATTTGATCTTTTAAATATACCCCAGAAATTTAGAAATATTACACCGAGTAGTTCTCTCGGAATAACCGATCTACGAATAAGAAAATGCATTGGTTAACTTAACATGTAACGAGAGTTGCATTGTCTCTGGTAATATGTTAGCGAATACATTTTTCTAATTCATTATTAGTTATCATGTAAAATTTGCTTGATAAATCATTTTTTAAAAATATCCAAGGAATTTTGGAAATAAATAAAAACAAAATGGAGTCTATTATATTTGATTTTTTTAAAAAATTTTATTGTTACCTATCTAGCCAATTTTTTTTTCCAGCATATACAACTGTTAACACAAATGTATTTGTTTTCATCACAAATACAAGGTCTTGAACTTGAGAAAGAGATGAGTAAAATATTTCTGGTGAGCTGTTGCAGCATAATTTTTTAAATTTAGGAAAATACCTATTTTTGTAATTGTGTGTTTCTTGATTTCATCAGTTTGAACTTGACAGTCTAGCAGCCAAAAATAGTGCATGCTATTCTCGAAATTCGGCATTTGCTGCTTACAATTTGAAGGAGGCTGTCAGCATCGTAAATGCTTATAATAATGTCACGCAGTCTGAATCCTCGTCTGAACACTCCACTAAGAAAAAAAAATGTAAATTGATGCCCTCGTCTTATTGCAAATTCCTTCAATTTGGGTTTGAGATATTGCAATAACTCAGTTTTCTCTCACTCTTGTGCAGCTATAAGAAAGCCATATGAAGAGATCATTGCTAGCAGTAAAGTATTCATGTATCCAGAAATTCTGCCTAAATGTGATTTTCATCCACCTAGTCGTTTTAAAGGATTTTTCACAGAAGCAGAAGACAAGTAACCTAATTATTTCAGTTTTATGTAGCAAATAACGACTCTGTTGTTAGGTGTAATTTTGGTTTCTTCAAAAGAACACAAAGTACTTTGGAAAATGAATTTATGAGCAAAGTGAGGGATTTTATTTTTCAATGGACCTTGGTTGTTTTAAGGGAACACATTTTGCAGTGGAGTCATTGTCTTTCATAACCCCCACTGATTTTAAGAAAGATAAACCTAATTAAGCCACTTCTCAAATTAAAATTTGTTTCAATAAATTAATTGGTGAAGGTTTTGCAAAAATTCTTTTCTTGTTTACTTGTGTTTTTCCATTTGCAATTTATGGTAGTCATTATTAGGTGTGATAACGTGACCAGTGGGGGTTATTTTCTAATAATCAGACAAAAAATGGGCTGTGTGATTACACGTGCTTTTTCTTTATATAGTCTTTTAGCTATGGGTTTGGAGCAATTTCTTCCATTAAACAACAGTAAACCAGTAAGCGAGTCCTGGTCACTTATTAAGGAGCACATGCTTCCAGTAAAATCAACGAAGCAAATCTCTATTAGAATCAAAAATTTAAAATCTTCCAAATGGCCTGCAAATAGTGTGAAGGTACGTAGCTCCATTTTAAGTTAAGCTTTTTAGCATTTTAATGTTGATGTTGAGGAACAATTTATTATTTTCAGTATTTCTACCTCAACAAACATGCACCACCCGTTGATCGTACAGTTGAGCCATTCAATCCATCTCGAGTCTTGCCTCCATCAAAACAAAAATCCAACCTACTTCCTAAGTGGCTCAAAACTTATGTAAGTTTGCCAATAGTTTTAAGTTTTATTTGAATCTAGAACATATAATGCAATAATACCCTGTAAGTTGTCCTGCAGCATGGCTTGATTAATATTGCACAAATTGTGGTACTTTGAAATATGACTGTTTTGTTGTTGTGCATAACATAGTTTTGAAATTCACTTACCTTCAAATTTGTTTTAAATGTATGTATTTAACATTTTTGCAGATCATTGAAAATAGGAAGGGTTTGCATCATCCTGATACAAGGCAACTGGCAATCAAACCTTTGTTAGCATTACCCACAGAAGAGAGTTCAAATGCTAGTGCATGTCCTTTACAGACTGCTTCCACTGCTAATGAAAATTCTTCAAAGCAAATTCACTTCTGTGAATCACCGTTATTAGGCAAAAAGGACATTTCTTCCAAGCAAGCACAAAGTTCACTTCCGATGTCTACTCCTCCCAGAAATAAAATTGTCCTTGATGCAATTTTGAAAACTCCTGAGAAAGTTGATGCCAAAAGTCAGGCAAGCACATCAATTTCGCCTGGATCAGGGAACAGCCATCAAGTCAAATTGCTTTCACCCTGGAAACAAGTGTCTCCTATCCTTAAAAAGTATAGGCCAAAACAACTACGCAAAACTGGGGGCAATTTGACGAAATCATTACCCGTTCCTTGTCTAAAACAAGCGGATGGCGCATGTACAACATCATTGCAGATATCCCCTTCTGGGGCTAAACTTAGACTATTAGCACCGAAGCCCAAGAAAATTGAAATGCTTACATTATTGCCAAAATCTAAGCTACAGAGGCCAAGATTGTTACCAAAGTTAGTTCCTACGAATTCACCAGAGACCATGGATGAATGCGCCAATAATGCAAATGGTATCGCCCCTGAATTGGAGGATTCTCCCTCAAATTTGCCGCTGGATGGAAGAGATGTGACAACTGAAGCAACACGTGTACAAAGCGTTGAAGTGGGAGATTCTAAAGAACAAGACCATGCAGAGACTCAACCCATTGCCAATGAGGAAGAAAGTGTGCAAGAAATCCCCATAAAATATTTGCAAGGTGTGGATCCGCATGGATCAGAGAGTGATGTAGAAGCTGAAATGTTTGATGATGGGGACGATACTGCAGATGATGATGTTGTGGACATGCAGGCTGGCGACAATGAGGATGACCTAGCAGCACTTATGGCTGCTAGTACAACGATCAAGTCTACTCCAAGACAAAGACACAATATGATAAAGAAAAATAAAAAACTTGTGCAAGATAGAAAAGATCTATTGGCCATGCTTTCGTATGACAAAATGGAAAACGATAAATTGGTACTACTTTTGTTGATTTTTACTAATTAAACCACTCTAGATTCAACCACAACCCAATTTATAATTATTATTTTACTCATCAATTGACAGAGAGAAGAGCGAGAAACTGCTTATGCACAGGCATATTTATTGAAGGTCAAAGATGCACTCGGACCAAATGAAGACACCTTTGAAGAATTTCTTCGAATTCTTCACGAATTTAGCCAGAATGATAAAAATGTTATTCAGGTTTGGAAATCTTCTTACGTTATTAAACAAATCTTTTGCTGTTGTCATAATATCATGGGTACCTAATACCATGTGCTACTAAAATGGTTTATTTTGCAAAATTACTTAAATAATACTTTTGAAGTTTTAATTTATACTTATCACATTTATTGTTAAATGTCAGGCTAGAGTATCAGTAGCGTAGCTAGGGGGGGAGCAGGGGGAGCAAATGCTCCCCTTTTCCCAATTTTTTTAGAAGTGGCGCCTATGCCAAAGTCAGATACAGGGGGGCGCCTTTTTGTGCATTATTGCATGCTCGCTCCCCCTAACTATAAAAGCTGGCTACGCCACTGTAGAGTATCAAAGTATCAAAAAATTCACTGATGGCAAATTCAAAACAAAAAATTTGAATTTGCTTAATACTTATCAGAATATCAGACAAGCTTGATTTATTTTGTAATAACCAAAATATTAACATATCAGTGCCAATTTTGTAATTTTTAGTTGTTTTTTTTAAAAAAAAAAAGTCAGGTTAAATTCAATTCAATTAGTATAAGTCAGCCAAAGTATGGCTATATAGATTTGATGATTTAGTAGCAACCCTGTAACATTTAAAGCCAAACTTAGAAATTTTGACTGAAATTTACAATACTAATTTTGTAAGGGTTTTCTTAGAAGAATGTTTTTATGAAGAATGCATGTATTTTCTTTATTTCAGTTATACAAAGACATCTGCAACCTGTTACAAGACTTTCCAGACTTAAGCGAAGAATTTGTGGCATTTCTATTACCTGAGCAAGCACTGGAATGTGGCAAATTTATGGAGTTTTTAAGCCTGACTAAAATGCAGATTTTCTTAAAAAAACTAGAAGTATGCATGTTTAAATGTTACTTTCTGCAAGAAGAGTGCAAATTTGAACCCTTATCTATCATTAATTGTATTTTTAAAAATAAGGTTCATTTTGGAAAACACCCACACCACATTCAAAAGATAATCAAGGTCCTGACACATTTGCAAATGCAAGAAAATCTGACTATTGGTGATGTAAAGTCGGCAATATTGCCTTTGCTTAGGGGGCAACAACATCTCATAGAAGAGTTTTTGATGCTTTTTCCAGATGAAACCCCACCGGAAAGGTAAGTTTTAAATTACTTTATTTTTATTTTGACAGTTTCGAATCATTCTGTAAAAAACATTTCATTGAAATGTCTCAAATTTCAATAGCCATATGACTGATTTTGAAGAGCTGTTCATACCTGGTGAAGGTGATGAGGTCATCCTCGATGGAGATGGATTTGAAGTAATCGATCTACCCGATGTTAGTGATGCATATGGCGGCCAAGATTGCACTTGCACTTGCCATTTGTCATCCGAGAAGCCAAAGCTGCAAAATCGCTCACATCATTGTATGGGATGTGGAATTAAGGTTAATGCTAGAATTTGTTTTCTTGTAAAAATCATTTTACAGATCATAGTATTTCTCATTAAAAAACGAATATTAACTGACAAAGTTTTAATTTTGCAGTTCATCGATGGTCGTATATTTTTACAAGCTGGAAAGACACTGAAGCCGTGTCAAGTGGTCTACCTGTCACCCGAGGGTAAACCCATCCAAGAAAAGGACAACTTTTTGAGAATATGTGAAAAAGCTGCCTCGAAAGTTCCAATTTCTGCAACAAATGAAGTTTCCGAATCGCCGAACTCCCAAGCAAAAATGTCTTGTGATGAACGAGAAATCAAAGAGCAACCCGACAGAATTTCTGCCGAGGTGTGTCTTTATTATTCTTTTTGACATTTGTTAATAATCATTTGAACAGGTTTTCAAATTATTTTTTTTTTAATTTTTATTTAGATTGCTAATGAAACAAGTCAACAAAAGTTTGTTAGCAAATTAAATAACCCATTACTGGAAGTATTAGAACACATATCGAAAAGTAATAATGCCTCGGTAAATTCTCCACTACCATCGGATGTGGTTACGGAAGATGCAATTCTCACACCCGATACTTCCACCAATTTGGATCCTACGGCACCAGCAGACTTCAGCTTGCTGCGGCATGTTATTTATCCCGAGAACCGAAAAAAATCCCTTGAACTTAAAAGTCATCCATCTCAGCACACGAGTGATACTACAACAGTTACTGTAAATGAAGGACCAGCTAATTTTAACGTGCAAAATATGGGGCTAAGGCAACCCCAACACCATGAACAATTACCTTCGGACATACCGAACGTGGATCATAATAGTTCTTCAAACATACTAGATCTAGCTTCTGTTGTGCCTGCCAGAAATCATACCATCAATGAGGAAGGAAAAGTCGTCGTTTTATGGACCAGGTAGAGTTTGACCAAAATAATCATATTGAATTTACTGTAAATTTCCAAATAAGGGACAGGACCCATTATTTAGTGGATCTACAATAGCGAGCGGTTCCCAATTACATGCGGAATTCACGATTTTCTACAAAACCAGATTTTCATATGTACCACACAGCCTGTCTGCTTCTATATATTTTTCATTATGATTTTTCTTGTTCATTATCGTTAGAAATAAGTATGGGTTCTGGTCATCATAGTAGATGGGTCCAGAAAGCCTGTTTGTATAGCAAACCTGTTCCTTATTTGGAAATTTAGGGTATATGTATATAATTATCCAATAAAAAAAATTACTCAAATTTAATTCGCTATCTTACTACATATCACAACATGTACTATATCGTTACAGGGAATCTGATCGTATTCTTCTGCAAACTTGCCAACAGTTAAGCCCAAACATGGAAACGTTTTCCATAATTGCATCAAAGCTAATGAAAAGTGTTGAAGAGGTAATTAAATATATTTGAATTTACTTTTGACTGTTTTTTGATGAGGAAACGTGAGTGAAATGAATATATTTCTAGGTTGCTGCACGATTTCAAGCACTCATGGCACTGTATTCACAACAAGATAAACAAACTTTTTCGAAACTGGGTTTGAGTTAAGTGTTAAATCAAGTAAGTTTGACATTTTTTTTTATTTACGGGTAACTCTTTAAGCGAGCATACATTATGTCCTGGAGAAATCTGAGAATATCTTGTTCTTTATAAATTCCTCCCTTTGATATTTATGTAAATTTGTGTAAATAAACCATGGTATCTAGGATTATAAAAAGTTTAGCATTATAAGTAATATGATAGCAAGACCTGCTTGAAAAAATACCTCACAGAAGTTTGTTAGGTGGCACCTACTTCAATAACAGAGTATCCCAATTGCTGCAACTGCCGTAATTTCATGTGGCTATTGCCAGTGACTTGCCGGTTCTCACGTTGGTAAAATGCTCGCCCACCAACGATAATTGCAAACCTAAAATTAAAATTAGTAAGTTTTGACTTTTAACATTTTATTTTCTAATGAAATTTGAATTTCTTACCATTTATCCTTTCCAATACATGGCTTAATAATGGTTCCTTGCTGATTTTTGACTTTCATCGGGATCCGTTTCACTTTGCCTTCTGGGTCTAAGACTAACAGAATATCTATGGTGCATAGAAATAAAAAATGCTTTCAATCTTTAATTTTCTTGCCAAGCAATTAACTTTTAACTTGTATTTTCTTACCTGGGATATTAAATTGGGGTAAAATATAACACATTGGACAGTAATCCTCTGTCGAAATCCCAAAGATAGCCATCAAATTAGCTCGAACATTATTGATCAAGCTGTGTACATGACTCTTGGATGGTGTATTGAAGTGAAATTTCTATAAGTAATTGAATTTTTTTTTAAAAATTCCACACAAATATGAACGTCACATAATATTAGTTTGACAATTTCAAACCTTGAATGTACTTTCTGATATGGCTATTGGTAAGCGGGTGCCATTGTAAAACGGGCATTCCAGTCCAACGCTGGTATCAAGGACAGCAACCTCCCTTATGATGTCAATGTTACTAACTTCTATAAATTTTAGTACAAAATTTAATGAAAAGCATTACAAAAATGTTTAATGCTTTTGCATATTAAGTTTTGTTGAATTAAAAAAGAAAGGAAAAGTTGAAAACTAAATGACAATGCAATTTGATGATTAAATAGTCTTTTGAAGAGGAACATCACTCTAAAAAACTACCAACGGACAATATAGTGACATAACATCATTTGACTTCTGATTGGCTCTAACTGAAAGACGCTAACCTATACTATGGGTGTGAAGTATTGCATAATGGGCAAGTACTGCCTGATGACATTATTCTCGTTTCTCAATTAAAAAAATTGAAACTACAGAATGTTATATTATATAACTAGACAGAATTTGGTTGTGTACTTTTAGTAAATTCATTTTATCTCACTATATTGTCCGTTGCATATGATCCGTTGGGATAAAACTACTTTTAGGGTGTTCATTCCCTTTAAGTGAAGGAAGCCTACAGTTATCTTTTTACATAGTTAATTTATTAGACTGAAAAACCCAGGAAATTTGTTTGATAATTGTGAAATCTTAATGAAATCATATTTCTGAAAAATGAATAATTTTTTTTAAAAATAACTGTCCACTCTAAATTATTAAATTTAAAGACATTATTTCAAGTGATAGAAATGAATTGAATATTTTTTGTGATAAATAGTTTGTTAACATTTGTTCTTTTCTTAATTATTATGATTGACACCCTAAATAAGTCTTACTTTGTGCTAGCTTAATAAAATCATCATCCAGACATTGGTTAACAAGATCTTCTGGATAAACTTTCATGTATGCAAATGATAGCATAATTGAGATGAAACTGGCCGGATATTCCATAATCTCCTTTTGCCGTTCAGGCAATCTGAGCTCCTCTACAATTTGATTTGCATAATCAATCGACACAATTTGATTTCCAGGCTTAATCTGCTTAAAAGTTGATAAGCAGTATAGGCTCTTTGCCAGTTCCTTGATCCGCACAGTTCTCATATCTTGGGAAAACCGATGCACAACCTTCATGAGCACTTCTTCATCGCAGACCAAATACTGAGACATCAAAAGAAGAACGTGGGTTATCGTAGATGGCTGCAAGGTGGCAACTCTTAAAAGGCACTTTTTCTGTAGATATTTGCATAGATCCAAATGTTCTTGCTTAGCGCTGTAACGTACAAGTTTCATTAAGGCCGCTAATGTCAGTTCGTGCATCTCATCCACATGTCCTGTCATCTTAGAAATAATTCCTCCTATTAGCGTAATCGATTTAATTGGAGTTTGAGTTTTAAAGAATCCTAAGGCCACAACACCCAACTCATCTAAAGTCAGAACATCCAAGCTGTCTAGCAATTTACGTTCTATGATTGTTCTTAATTCAACTGGAAACTGCCTCCGCTGTAAGTTCATGAAAAATAATAGCTGCACAATCAGGTGACCATCTAAATGGTTTATTTCTTTCTGTAGTCTTTCAATTAATGCAACATTATACTTGGTAATTCGATTTAATTTCAGGCGAAACCACAAATGTCCAACACAGATAATATGTTCAAGGTTCCATCGGGCACAACGAAAAGTGCATTCTTCATCCAAGGTATTCCACACTGCCATAAAATTAGGAGTCCTTGTAGATTCAGTAGGTGCCCAATATTGTAACGAAACCAAAATAGCAGCAATTTGTTGATCACTCATTTCTGGAATGGCTTTTGCTACATTTTCAATTAACAATTTATATCTTGGTTCCTCGAGGTTAATGTCCAAAGCTTTGATGGACAAAGAAACTTTAACGAAGCTCTCGTGTAGTTCATTAATTGACAACTTGCTACAGCTGAGAAGGTCATCAATAATGGGCAATTCCATAATTTTATTTTCAAATTCAGATGAAAGCATTTTGAATATTTGAGTAGTTTTGCTGTTGTCATTTAAGACTCTTTTTTCCACAATTGAAAAAGCATGCTCGTTCTCATTTTCTTGATATAATTTTGCTAATTTTACAGAACATAGCTTTATATTTCTGCATGGTGACTTTTGATGTAGAGTAATGACTTGAAATGCAAATTTGAAGAGACTCCTGCAGCTTAACATTCTGGTCAGACCTGAATAGATACAATAAGTTGATAAAAAACTGCTCAAATCATCACAGATTTGTATGCGGGGTGTTTCATTCAAAACGCTTTACCGTGGGCAACTTTGTACTTGCCAACATGATGCAAGTTTACCGACACATGCATCATTTAGGGAGACCTTTTCAAGCACTCAGTATTGCGTACAGTATTAAAATGGGGGCCCCAGTTTAGTACATGGCCCACACCCCAGGAATTGTGGTCTATAGCCATATAGCTTGGGAAGGTGTTTGTATACCAAGTATTGAATGTCTGTGAGTTAAATATTATACAGTTATAAAAGAAATTGTTCCTTTGATTAACATAGTGGACTATGGGAAAAGAAAACTTTAAAAAGTACCCCTGGTTTGTCGTGTATACCACTAATTCTCTGTTGGCAGTCATCCTAGAAAGGAACATGTAAAACGCTAGGCTAGGATAGCAGGAGGTATGGGGGCACAGCCCTAAGTGGGGGGCTCGTGGGGTAGGTTGCAGGCGTCACAGTTTAACATAATCCCTGTATGATAGCTGCCAGCAAAGCAATGGTGCTATACAGCAATAACCCGGGGCAATTTTTCAACTTTTTCCATTCCCATAGGCCAGTGGCGTAGCAAGGGTAAAAGGGGCCCGGGGCGGGCACCCAAGCAGGGGCCCCTAAAAAAATGGCGCCACATGAGTTTTTTTTCTCACAAATACTAAAAAACTAGGCTAAAAATCACCAAAAGTGCCCATTTTTTCATATTTTTTGGTATGAGTTCGACCATTTTGAGGGGGCACGGGCAAATGGGGACACGGGCCCCCTAACCCTCCCCCTGCTTGCGACCCTGAATACTTGTATAAACTGGCGCTGCAGGCACTTTTTAGCTCAAAAATGAGCTAAAAATCACCAAAAGTGCCTATTTAGGCACTGTGTGGTACCAAAATTTGGGGCCCCCCTCAAAGCGGAGGCCCGGGGCGGGCCGCCACCCCCCCCCCCCTCGCTACGCCACTGCCATAGGCCACCATGTTAACCAAAACTATGTTATTTTTATAAATGCAACAATTCTTCTTATAGTTACAGTAGAATTTCCTTTTCAAAAAATAAATGCCACTACATTTGGGTAGTGTCATAGAGAAGTTGTGAACATTAGTTACAACCGTAATTGAAACGTAAATTTACTTTTTTGAGTCAACCACGTGAGAAAAGATCAAAACATGCCGATGAAAGCGGCCATGACCTCTTATAACTTACTTACAGATTTAGTACTACCGTTAAAAGGTCGTAGGTTAAAAGCCTAATGAAGCCTTAAACATTATAAATTCACTTCTAAAACCGCATTTTAATCAATTATTCATATTTATTTTATTTTTCGGCATCGGAAAGTTGAGGTGAGAGCAAAACGGTAAAGCATGGTAAACATGAGCAGACGAAGGCTCTCAATGCACGTACATCCTGCGGAAGTAGGCCATGGCCATTTAGCCTGCCATTCTTATTTGTTTCAAAACCACTGCGTTCGGGTGGTATTATTAAACAGAAGTTATTGTAAATATTTCAAAATATAGCCCATGTTCAACGAAAACATTCCATCTGACATTAGGTAATAATGTCCAAGAATATCTTAAATCTAACTCTTCCACCCGGATCCATTGAACCGGCAACTTCTGAAGTCAATGA
The DNA here is from genome assembly GCA_034700285.1 of Proteroiulus fuscus. NCBI lineage: Eukaryota > Metazoa > Arthropoda > Diplopoda > Julida > Blaniulidae > Proteroiulus > Proteroiulus fuscus. Next base: position 12,022 of record JAQIXP010003774.1, read on the forward strand.
GTAAGTGGATAAGCCTGAAAGCTGCTTTTTGTAGTCTTTTATTACCATAAATGCATAAATATTAAATTAATAATGTGAATTATCAAATGGATGAGAATGTTTAAACTGCACTTGCTTATTGTTGCTGTCTATGTTAAACGTTTCCTGAAAAGTAGGCTAGTATATGATTGATGTTTGTTTATAAAGGTGGCTATAAAAGCTATCTAAAAATTACAGTGTTTGACTGCCAAGATTAAAATTAAGACCAAGTAGCATACCGGATACTTGCTTGCACCATTGTATATAGAAACCCTTAACATTTCTGACCTTAAGGTATGTTGCATTACGATAACATGTTGCATATACCTGTGTATTTTATATAAATTGCTATATGGTTGCTAATAATTGGGATTCCTTAAGGGCACGACGGGAAAATTTAAGCCTGGGTTTGTTTGAACGATTTAACCTGACTTGCAATTC
>JAQIXP010003775.1:0-12479 GCA_034700285.1 Proteroiulus fuscus
AACTACTTTGTAACGGTAAAAATCCGCTTTCAAAAGGTAGGTGAATGGGGTTTACAGATATTGTGTCCGCAAGTATAACGTTGGCGCAATTGAAGGCAACTGCAAATGATCAATATAAAACGGGCACTGGGTGGCGGGCCAAGGTCCAAAAATTATTGGAACCGATAATAATACTACTTCTACAGTTAATCGGGGTGATAAGGGGGGGGGCAATTTTACGTTAAAAGGGAGGGAAGGGCTATTTTCTCCAGGTAAGGGACTTCAATTTTCTCCAGATAAGGGGGGGTAATGCCCCCCCCCCACCGTATCCGCCCTTGCACAGTGGCATACTTTTGGCTTTAATTTTTTTAATTTGGGGGGGTCACTTAACGAATTTATTCATTTAATCTAGAGGGAAGCTTTATTAAACTTAAAATCTGGGGGGATCTGCCCCCAACTACGACTTTCCTGTAGATTATGGAGATGACTCTTTTAAGTGCTTAATTTAAATGTGCATAATTATTACTGGATGCGGTTGATGTTGTTTGTTCACCTGTCAAAAAAAATTCTCATTAAAGGTAGAAATTTTTTTGGTAAATTTTTTTGCAAAAAAAGAGACCTTCAGGCGTGGCTCGTGCCTGCTTAAAAGGCGATAATTTGAGGTGGACTTTCAAGTTTTCATGGGCTGACCAGTGCTCATTGATGCCTTAAGGAACTGGATCATAATTTGGGAAGATTTTGCATTTTTTGTTCAAGTACCCTCGCACACCCAGGTGATGGGGAAGGAGGAGTTGGGTAGGGAAAGTGGGTTGTAGGTGTGACCCAAAACATGCTTGAAAAAAAAAAATGTTGGAGAATTGTTTGAGGCCATTTTCTGATTTAATGGCTCTATGAATGGCCATTAAATTGTATTACAGTGTTATTTTGAGTAATTCAATCTTACTATTAAATGAGATGTAAAGTGCTGGCTTGCTTTTTTTTAATTTTTTTTTGTACGTGTGTCTGGCAGGGGTGTGTAGTCAAGCGGTTTGGTTTTGCCTTGATGAAGTTGCATTGAAAAGGATGCAGTGGGTCAAGTTGACCATCTATCATTCAAGCTTGATTTTTCTTCATGCTGAAATGTTCTAGACATTTGGAGTTTAGGTGGGCCTAATTGTTTGCATTTGTGCTATTGTTACCCATAGTGTACCCATTTGCCTCGGACTCCAAGTGGGCAGTTTTGTTGCTTGTGAGGGTGGCAAATTGCCATTGTTGATTTGAAATAAGAATGGTCACGATTTCGTTACGAGAAATCAGAGGATCGTTTCTATAATTCTTAAGTCTTAAATCTGAACTGCTCAGCACGAGATTTGGTGTGAACTTGAAGTTCATGGAAAACCAAACGTTGATTTTTGACTGAAAATGAAAGCGTTGTTTCATGATCTTTTTAGTTTGAAAAAATGACTCAATATGGCGACCAAATTCACATTGCACCTGTGTCTAGTAGAAAATGTTAAATAGCACATGCGAGCAGTATCACTTTCTTGCCTTTGTCTATAGCGAGGAATTATTGTTACCCAGTGTCGTAATTTCAAAAATTTTCTGGGGAGGGGGCGACCTGAGACAAATAGCCCCTCCTGAAAATAACCCCAGCAGTCATTTTTCTGGAAGCGTTTTAGCTTCTGCACTGCACTGTGGGGGACTAGGCCTATTGTGAAAATTTTGGATTGCACGTTATCCTGGTGAAAAGACAGATGTAGAACATTGAAAATTTATATTACTAGTGGGTTTTCTTGGACTACTAATTGGCATTTTGGCGTTGTGATCAGATCATGTGTTATTATGATCCTGTTTCACACGTAGTTTTTAAATGGAAGGTCCCACTTTTAAAAGAAGGTATAGTTGTAGGAGGAAGAGCATGGAAAATTAGAAAAGGCATGGAAATTGCAATTTGATTTGAGCCCATCAATCAATAAATAAAATGTTCAGAATGCATGCATGGATTTAGTTGAAAATGCAAGCACAAATTGGCACCATTTTACTGACAGTATGTAGCGCCCTCTACTGGATAAAAGGCATCCGCTCTTATTGGAACACGTAGATATGCGTGTTCTAGAGATAACAACTTCTTTCACAAAGTGGGACTTTCCCTTTAAAATTAAAATCGTATTTTAGTTAATTTCTAGTAAAAGAAATGCAGAATTACTCTACGTTACTTTGATCACGATTGTAGGCCTACTATGTAGGCTAATTTGGCATCAGAAAACACCAGGAATTTGCATCGGGAAATATAATCTCTCCACCCTGATTTCTCTCTTGCTTTTGTAAATAAATTCAATCACAATGATTTCTTTTGTGAACTGAAAAGCAATACCATAGGGTAACAGGGTGTGGCGCCTCCATTGAGGGGATATCAAAAAATTTGGAAGAATTAGCGAATATGGTCGACTTTTTTCTATATTGGCTTTGTACAACACCTGTCGATTTTTATTACATGTATAAACAAATAGGGAGATGGGCGAATTAGTATTCTGCTTTCCATTTATAATCAATTTTGGTAGTGGGGCGCTAGATGTGCCGCTTACCAGCGATGTTTACCAAGGTGGGTCCATTGAACCATCCAATTTGTTTCTCTCTTAAATTAACTGTAATAGTGTTTCTGCTTTTGTCTCGGGTATTGACTTAACTCCAGGGAACGTCCTTGGTTTAATTTAATTCCCATTTTGGTTTGTTTGTTTATACATGTATGCTGCTCTTGCAAACTATATTGCACCCTCTCACCAAGTAGCATTGTACTTTAACTTTTGGAGTGCATTCGTGGTTTCTGTTTGGTTGATATCGTCCATTTAAAGGGAAAGTCCCACTTTGTGCACAATTACAATTTCTAGATATGAATAGCTGTGACAATAATATCATTGCAGCAAAGTTTCCATAGTTCCATGGATTTCAGAAGACACATACAGTTGGTGGCGTCCTCTAGGACATGCTTTATGAGAGCTGATACCTTTTATCCAGTAGATGGCGCTACATACTATTATTAAAATGGCGCCTACTTGGGCTTTGCATTTTCAACTAAATCCATGTATTCAGGACATTTTATTTAATGATTGGGGCTCAAATCAAATTAGAATTCGCATGAATTTTATAATTTTTCATGCTCTTTTTCCTTTACATTCCACTCCATGGGTGCATGGGACTTTCCCTTTAATTCATCGAATGCAAATTTAGTGGTTTTTTATACTGGTAGTCTGGTTTAAATACAGTTGATTTACCATGAGTTAATGATACTTGGTGACCAAGCGTTATTTACTTGCAATAATTAATAAACAATAATGGAAATTTCTTAACTACCTCGTTTGTAAGGGTAACACTGTAAATTATATAGTGATATATTAGGCGTGTTTTGGCGTTATGATCGTGTAACCATTTGGTTACCTAGTCTGAACCCGTAGCGTTTTTGAGGTAGCCTCTGTCGTTATGGTGTGCAGGATCACAGTGCATGCATGGTAACAAAAAATGCTTACCATCTGTGATCTGTGATCATCGACACCCTAACGAAAAACCCACTCACCATGAGTGGAACGCGCATGAATACATAATTGTGATTGTTTTAGAAGGCTTAAGGAATGATATGTGAATACAACAATCAGGGGTTCCTTACCTTTCATTTGTGTTATATTTACCATTATTTTTAGTGATGCACTAGTCAGTGAGCATGACTTTTGTGCAGAACTACTTTGTGTTGAAGTAACAAAACACAGTGAGTGGGAATACGCCTAATATTGGTAACTAATGTATTTTTTGTTATTTTTTTTTTAAATCTATGATTTAAAAAAAAGCTAGCTTAAGCTACATGCTCATTTTGAGCACTGAAGATGAAAATTACCAGAATCACATTACCCAATTTTGAGTATTAAATAGGCCTACCCAAATGTGGGTAGATTGGGCCTAGTTTGCCTTTGGGATTAATGCAAAAGTGGGGATAAAGCTAAAATGCTTTTTTTTTAAATCAACAATTCAGTAAGAAAATGATTCATGTAAGAATATGAATCATTGTTTTTATAGTTCGGATGAATACATCTCACTTTTCGAAAATTGTTTTAGTTAATTTATCGGCTATTTTTTGCCCTTGGTTGCTGTAGTTTTGAGAACCTCCTTTTGTGAATCGGGGTTATGGGTTAGTCCCCCAAAATTGTTTCTATTTTTTAAATAAAACAATTCATTTTGAACGTGGGCTAATCGGATAGAGTTCAACCTAAAAATTGCCACAAATTCATCCACCTCTTTGAATTTTTCAACCCAAAATTGATGGATTTCCGCCTAAACTGTATTAGTCAAACATGACCCTTGGGTTGATTAAATCTAATTTCAGTTGTATTTTTTTTCAAAATGTAGGATTGACCTAATTTTATTTAATTATTGCATTTTTTTAGTAATTGAGTGAATCTCTTAATGTACCTTGATTTAAGTTTTAGGAGTTCAGCCAATATGCACGTGTAAATATATTAATTAGCTCTGAAGCATTAATTTGGGACATTTATTTTCGGTTTGTTAACCTCTAGTCTGTTTGCTTTTAGGGTGGATTACCTTTCTAATTTCTTATTTAAATATAATTAAGAAAATGTATATATACTTGAACGCTTGATCAAACATGTGGAATCATCAGATTTGTAATGATTAATGTTGCTGCTAATTTTTAAACTGTAATTTAGGCCTTGCTTGTGTGCACGGTGAATCCCAAATTTGCAAATAACCCTCAAATGCCGGAAAAACCATGTTTTTATTCTTATTTTTTTTAACGAATCATAGTTGAGATGAAGTCTTGAGTCTATCAAATGAAAATTTGAAGCACGATTTTGATCATGATTCATTCCATCCTGATTATGATAGCGTAGGTGCTGGAATAAGTTCATGGGGAAGTTAGATAAATGGGGCAATTAATAATTTTTGCTGAACTTTCTGTAGTTTTAAATGTACCCCGTGAATTAATTTTATAAATATTTTGCAAGTATATGAATAGCCTTTAAAGGGAAAGTCCCACTTTGTGGCAAGTTATATTTAAGTTGTACTTACTAGACAATAATAATTGCAGTAAAGATTTTCCATAGATTTCAGCAGACACTAAGTTGGTGGCGCCCTGTAAGTCATGCGTGTGTACGAGTTTCATGAAAGCTGATGATTTTTGTCCAGTAGAGGACACTACGTACTGTCAGTAAAATGGCGCCTGTTCGGGCTTTGCATTTTTAACCAAATCTATTTATTCAGGACATTTTATTTAATGATTGGTGGGCTCAAATCCAATTGCAATTTCCATGTCTTTCCTAATATTTCATGTGCTTCTTCGTACAACCACCTTCTATTTAAGTGGGACTCTCCCTTTACTCCTGTAATGGTATTACATATTATATACGAGTGAATCTAATAGATGGTGATGGGGCTAACCCCTTTTTTTTAATTGGATAATTTAAATTCTCATTACGTTTTAGTATAATTTGGGGTTGTCCATAAATTATTTTGTGAATTTACCAAAACCAGTTATTTGCAAATTGCAGTAAATTCATAGCTAACGCTAAAGTTTTTTTTAAAAAATGCTATTTATTATTGATTTAAAATGATATTATATTAACTATAAATATTTCATTTTATAGCTTCTGCTATCATGGCTTGAAATTTTTCAATAAAGTTCACATTTTACCTAATCACAATTAAGGCTGACGTCACAAGCTAATTTAAGTTGTACTGCCCTCAAATATGGCCGACTTCTACTTTTAAAAATTTCAATGCAAAGTTTGTCATGATTAAGGGCAATTGACGTCAGAATGAAAATGCATTGATGTTCAGATTCACTCAAGTGTAGACATAATTTATGAACGGCCCCATTATACTCCCCTGGATTGCGTTATGTATTTGAAACTTGCCAAAAATGTTTAATAGGTACTAAGTAAACATTGCAGGTTGTTATGAACCTGAGGGTCGAGAGGCCCATTGGTTTTTGAAGGTCGGAGCGGGTTTTTTTTTAGGTTTGTTCTCGTTATTTCTTTTGCAAATGGGATGTCATTTATGACTCATTGTCGGCACAAGTTCAACTTGAAATTGGACTCAGGTGGGTTCAATGTGGAATTTTGAATCGCCCTGTGAAATGCTATTATTCATGGTGGTCTACTTATTCGACGTGTCCTTTTAGGGTTCCCCTCGACTTCACTCCCATTTTCCCCCCTTTTTTGTTCCCTCCTTAAACTACATGCATTGCCAGACTTATATTCTACCTGCAGTTGATATTTAACTTGATCATGTCAATGAGCGACCTCTATTGAGCGGAATATAAGAAGGGCACGTGCAAACGCCCTGAATTAGTTGAAATTAGGCTTGATTATGATCTAGGCAAACATTTTTCATGTAAATGCATGTGATTAATTCCTTAAATCATGATTTGCTGTAAAACAAGTACTGGAAACTTGGTTAGTTGATGTCATCATGATGGGTTGATGCATTGTGGGATTGTTCATGGCATTCTGGGTAATGCAAATGGCTGACCAAAAATGAGATAAAATATTTTGCCTCAATTATTGATGTCAACATGTGATGGCATTATGATGGATTAATGCATTCTGGGTAATGCAAATGGCTGACAAAAAATGAGATAAAATTATGTAGCCTCAATTATAGTCGAGGCAAAACAAGTTTGTGCATGATACGTCACACCCCTATTTCAACCGCAATAGGGGTGTGACGTATCATGCACAAACTTATTTTGCCTCGACTATACTGTTGTCATCATGATGGATTGATGCTTTCTGGGTAATGCAAATGGCTGACCAAAAATGAGAAAATATTTAGCCTCAATTACTGTTGTCACCATGTGATGTCATCATGATGGATTGATGCATTCTGGGTAATGCAAATAGCTGACCCCTAAATGTAATAAAATCTTTAGCCTCAACTATTGCTGTCACCATGATGCATTCTAGGACTGTCCATGGCATTCTGGGTAATGCAAATGACTGACCAAAAATGCGATAAAATATTTGACCTCAACTATATTGTTGTCATTATGTGATGTCATAATGATTTAACTGATTATCTGCTGAACATGCATTGTACACAGTGGCCTCCCAGTGACGTCAGCTATAGTTTTGTCTTATAGCCTGCCTTCCAATTTAAGTTGGGTTCAGTTGTATGAATAAAAAAAATAATAAATTTCACTTAATTCCAAAGTTTAGTGGATATAAGCACAGCGCCCCCTTGTGGCAATTTTATTTCTGTTTACTAGTGTTCTATGATAGCATGATAAAGTATACTCGTGCAGTCACGTGCTTACTGAAGCATATTTAAACAATAACAATTGAAAGTTTAAAAAGTGTAATGCTTAATTATAATTTAGGTGTTCTTATTATTGTTTATATTTTTTTTGTTTTAAATTTTTTTTTTGTTTCTTCAGAAATGAAACCAATATTAATTAGTTCAACTGTTATGTTTATCGGAGTGTTACTTATAATTAATTGGCTATTATCTGAAACCATTGTTCAAAGAACTCTCCAAATATTTAATTGGATCCATAGAATGGGCTGCTTTTCATGCGTAAATTTACTGAAAATGTCTGTTTTTACGTGGTTCTCATATATCACTTCAGGCCTGATTTTTAATATTTATTTTTGGAAAATTTGTTCACTTTTTCAACTTTTTTTTAGTTTGGCAGTAATATCATATATCTTCTGCAAGTATAACTAATATTGTTAAAGATAACCAAAAAATTTCTGAGCCCATTTTTGATAACAATCAAAAGTGGATTGTTCTACATTTTGGTAGTTTTTTTACAGTGCTGTTCTTTGTTTTCTGTAATTTTTTTGCATGGGGTGTTCTCATAATTAATTAAAATCTAGAAGCAAGATGGAAGTGGGTGGAAAGTAATTATGCTTAATTTTTTGAAATTATAATTGGTTTACTATTTTTTTTCCTCTCTGATTCTGCATCTATAACGGTTTAATTAATGCTTACTCAGATGTGGCTTATTTAACTAAAAAATAGTTAATTATTTTTTTCCCTTTTAATCTATTCACTCTTAACCTAGACCTCTGTGTAATTAAGTCATTGTAGCATGGAAGCTTTAATTTGTGTTTATACTGCTTGACCAGCTGTCAATAACTAAATATTTTGTAAAATGTATCCTGATTTTGTAGCTAAAATGTTCATGTTTATGTTTATAGTTATACCGTGAAACCGATTTGAACGAAGAGAAAAATCGACTGTCCAATGCCTTGGGAGCTGTCAGGGACCAATCACTGTTGAGACGGGTTCTGGAGTTCGCTATGTCGGTGAGTTTAGCACTATTTCTTACAATTTTTAGTCATTTATTCAAAGAAAACTGTATTCCAATTTAAAGGTGTTTTGGTGTGCAAATCGTGTGACACCGTAGAGTATAGATTGTGTGTCTATACATAGAAAATTCATACATGATGGTAAAACAAATAGAATCTGAAACAAATCTTACATGTGACATTTTGTATAAAATGTGTAAGTTTTAAAAAAAGTTGGGATTTTTAAAATTTAAAGAAACAGCTAGTGTTGGGATGCGAGAATTTGATGAAATAACTAAGTTGGGATGTGAACATGAAAAAAATCTTAAATTTTTCAATGTAAAAACTGAAAAATGCGAACAGCTAAGAAAGTTGAGTGGTCAAAATGTGAAAATTATGTTGGGGGATATCAAAATGGGAAACTATAAAGTTAAGACTTAAGACGTTAAAATGTGAAAAGAATAAAGTTGGGATTAAAAAATGTAAGAAAAAATAAGTAAATAATAAGAAAGTTGAAATTTGAAAAATTTTAAAAATTAAGTTGGGATGTGAAAAATGGGAAAAACCAAATATTGGAAATTGAAATATAAAGTTGTAATGTGAAAAATGTGGAAAATAAGGTTAAGATGTAAAAAGATGTTAAAAAAAACTTAAGAGAGTTGGGTTGTGAAAAATGTGAAAATTTTTAAGAAAGTTGGGATGTGAAAAATGTAAAAATAACTTAATAAAGTTGGGGTGTGAAAAATGTAAAAAGAACTTAAGAAAGTTGGGATGTGAAAACTGTAAAAATAACTTAAGAAAGTTGGGATGTGAAAAATGTAAAAATAACTTAAAAAGTTGGGATGTGAAAAATGTAAAAATAACTTAAGAAAGTTGGGATGTGAAAAATGTAAAAATAACTTAAGAAAGTTGGGATGTGAACAATGTAAAAATAACTTAAAAAGTTGGGATGTGAAAAATGTAAAAATAACTTATGAAAGTTGGGATTCGAAAAATGTGAAAAAACGTAAGAAATTTGGGATGTGAAAAATTTAAAAATAACTTAAGAAAGTTGAGATGAGAACAATGTGAAAAAAAATTAAGAAAGTTGGAATAGGAAAGCTGTGAAAAACGTAAGAAAGTTGGGAAATGTGAAAAAACGTAAGAAAGTTGGGATGTGAAAAATGTACAAATAACATAAGTAAGTTGGGATGTGAAAAATGTTAAAATAACTTAAGAAAATTGGGATTGGAAAAATGTGAAAAAAATAAAGATAGTTGGGATGTGAAAATGTAAAAATAACTAAAGTTGGGATTGGAAAAATGTAAAAATAAGTTAAGAAAGTCGGGATGTGAAAAATAGAAAAACTTAAAAAAGTTGAGATGTGAAAAATGTGCCTCCTGTAGACGTAACAACTATTATTTATACCAAAATGAAAATCTTATTGTTTCGTATATGCATAACAGTATAACATTGCTGAATCTACTCACGATTTTGTATATGGGCCTCTATTGTTACAAAAGGCGGTGAAATTTCAAACAAATTTTCAGGAAATTAAACCTCCAACTGCAATGAACCCGATTTGCACATAAAAAGTATACAAAAGCACGTTTAGAATATATTTTATATCCTCAATGCTAATTTGCTATTATTGTTACTTTAATATTGGTAGTTTTTTCCTACTTGCACCTATATTGTTTTTTTTTCATTCAAGAAATTAATAATAATCTTAAGTTAGTTTAGTGCAGTTATTGATTTGCAATTTCTAGTGTATTCATGAGGGTGTTTGTTTGATGGACGCCATTTTGTTTTTGGCTCAAACATTGTAAAATTGTACAAACTTTCAGAATAGGCCTACCAAATGATAACTGGCTCTATAATTCTCATTCACAAAGATGAAAAGCAAACCATGGTTAAACTAATTATGGTTAACCAGTCACATTTTTAAATCACGATTTGCTGAAAGGTTTTTTCTGCTAAACCACTCATGTGCACTTGCACTCGGTATTCCACCATTTCTAATACCCAGAATACCCCAGTCCCACAATGCATAAGTCATTTCTCGAGTTTCCTGAACTTGTGTAGCCCTACAAACTAATTGCGATTTTAATTCATAATTTTGATTTGATTAATCATGTGCATTCACACATCAAATAGTAGTTGTCAACCATTTGTATTACCCAGAATGCCGCAATCCCACAATCCATCAGTCAAACTTGATGAATTGTTTAACCCAAGTTTCCTAAACTTGTGGACTTGCTAGTTACAATTTAAGTTCCTAATTTTGATTTGATTAATCACGTACATTCACACATAAAACAGCAGTTGTCAGCCATTTGTATTACCCAGAATGCTGCAGTCCCACAATGCATCAGTCAAACTTGATGAATTGTTTAACCCAAGTTTCCAGAACTTGTGTGCCAGCTAATTACGATTTTAAGTTCCTAATTTTGATTTGATTAATCACGTGCATTCACACAAAATAGTAGTTGTCAGCCATCTGTATTACCCAGAATACAGCAGTCCCACAATGCATCAGTAAAACTTGATGAATTGTTTAACCCAAGTTTCCAGAACTTGTGTGCCAACTAATTACAATTTAAGTTCCTAATTTTGATTTGAATAATCACGTACATTCACACATAAAATAGTAGTTTTCAGCCATTTGTATTAGGCCCTACCCAGAATGCTGCAGTCCCACAATGCATCAGTCAAACTTGATGAATTTTTTAACCCAAGTTTCCTAAACTTGTGGACTTGCTAGTTACAGTTTAAGATTCTATTTTTGGTTTGCTTAATCACGTGTATTCACATAAAACAGCAATACCACGATCAATGCTCTAGATCATGATTAAGTTGATTAAATGTATGTTGAATTTTGGGTAATTTTTAATGATTGTTAAACCACATAACATTTATATTATGCAAAGTTTCTATAGGCAAGGATTATGCATGAGAATTGTGAATAAGTAAACTACTCACCAAAGTTTTATTTACCAAAATATCTGTGTTAATTAATGTTTACTGAATTCTAGATATAAATTTGGGAATAAATTTCTCATGAAATTGCATTTATTGTTCTTTCAATGTTGCAAAATTCAGTTAATATACCTTTCCCATGACTGGCCCAGCCCAATACATCTAGTATAATTAATTAAGGGAAATTAATTGCATTTTGAGATTTTAAAAGGGTATAAGGTTTTTACGAGTATAATAACAAAACTCATGCAAACTTCAGGTAATTAAACTAATCCATTAAGATTATTGTCCGTCCAACCTAGTTTCAGCATGAATTTCCATGATAATGCTTAGTGAAATTTCTCAGGAACATTTTTCAATTAATTTCACTTTTAGTTTTTCATTGTTATATTTTTTGTTTTATTTTCGTATTTTTTTTTTTCCTTACCTAATTTAGTGTATCCAAGTATATCATCTCTCCCTTATTTCTATCCAACGTTATTTTTCAAAGAGAGATTGATTGCATCTTGTTTTCTTAATAATTATTATTAATTTCAATGCCTTGACTTAAATTTACTTTTAATATGTTGTTGGCTACCCACAGCGTGAGAAAGTTTTGGTTTTTTTTTTTTTGCAAAAAAAAACATGCTGCAAAAAAGCGTTACAAATGCCCAAAGGTCATTTTTGAAGTATATTTAGCTACTAAATATGTTGGCAAGTGGAGTTTTAATGCTCCATATAATGTTATGTTTTAAGTTTTTTAGGGATTTTTTAGCACGAGGGCATATATAGGATTCATTACATTAATAGCTAGTTTTTTTTTGTATATTGTCATTCAGGTTTTTTTGCTACTTTTTTTTTTACATCCGTATCACCTCAGCAGTAATTAACCTGTTATAATTAGGAAATTCTGAGATTGTCTAATTATTGTTGCAGTAATTATTCACCTGGATTGAATTGTTTTATTTGGACAGTTTGCACTCTGTTGTTGGGCATTGATGTGGTAAAAGCCTATTGGATGAAATTGAAAACAGCAAAATCTGGGGATATAGATTTCCCTGCAGGTGGCAGAGTAGTCGCAACAATGAGCGCCCCTGGTGTCAACTTTAATAATAATTCGGAATGAAAAATAATTTTACCCAAGTTGCACAAGATGCCTGGTACAAGCCTATTTGATGCAGTTCAATAGTAAATCTAGGATTCTAGGGTTAAAGCATGTTCACTCTAATCCTCTAAAGGAAATTCATGCTAAAACGGATGCTTATTATTGGTCCTTTTTCTTACGTTCTA
>JAQIXP010003776.1:0-12478 GCA_034700285.1 Proteroiulus fuscus
CCCCAGTCCCCCCACCCACCCAATTTCACGATTTGGCGCCCCCCAAGTGATTGAACACCCCACTGGAGCCGCCAGTGGTAGTGACTTTTTTTTAGCATACACATTATCCTTTACACAGCCCCAAAAATCAATAAGTTATGCCATTTGACCTTGGTGGCCCTGCAATTGGTCCGTCTAGATAGATTCAATGATTGGGGAATCTCTTTTCAAGGAAATTAAGCACTTCTATGCCCCAGTGTACGTTAAAATTGCTTTAACCACCTATTAATTGATTGTACATTAGGTGCCAGTTGCACCAACAAGAGTTAAGATTAACCCAATATTAATCTTATGTATTCTTTACATTCCTGAATTTTCATTGGCCCAAATCAGTCACATGATCATAATAACTCAGGGTTAAGACTTAACTGTGGTTGGTGCAACTGGCCCTAGGAGGATCTTTGTTAAACTCAGTTCTGAAATGCCTCTGGATAGTTATAGGTGACTTGGTATCCCATAACCATAACAGACACATTGCTCATTCCCATAAATGTTGCCATTTTCAGAACTACACGGTAAAGGCTCTTTCACATTCACATGTTTTTTTTACATATGTCGCTAAGTTTACGTGTGACGTCAGTTTGCAATGTTGGGATCAACCCAACTTTGCCTCCTATGTCTATGGCTACGTCAATGTAATCAAATAACATGGATATGTGAAACAACCTTTAAATATCTTCTTGAATTACTAAACAATATGCAGTTAACTGTTTTTCAACATGTTATTTTTCGTTATTGAATTTACTAATCAGATGAATAAATTATAAGCGCCTTGTATATCGCAGAATTTATAATAGATAACTTTGAGGAGGCAACCACAGTTAAATTATTAATTCAATAATAGAAATAGTTTCAAAATTCGGTATAAGATTACACATTGCAATTCTGTTTCCTACGTTCATTATTATTATTATGATATATATATATGGCCTTTAATATATGGCCCAATAAATTTAAAACTGAAGTACCCAATGAAATTATTTTCCTTATATGATTGTGTGTGTGATGTCATGTTCAATCAAATTTTCACTTCTATGCACATTATTAATAAAAAGTGCCAACCTCATAAGACAGCTCCATCTTTAATGGAAAATGATTCTTTTTGAATCACTTTTATAACAATTTTAAAATCAATGCATATACTGTAAAGGTACTTTATGAACACCCTGTCCATTTTATAATACTTATTATTATACATTAGAAATAAAGAATTTGTTGAGTATTTCACATCATAATTCGGAAATGTGGTCCCATATATGTGATATGGAATGTTCAATACATCATTCTTTTATATAGTTAACTTGGAAAAATGTTAAAAAATTTTCTTAGTGGTACATTTGTTGAGAAGAAAAATTTAAATGCCATGTATAGAAGCTGATACTAGATGAGGAATATCTTGCCTATACAATTCCATTACATTCTTTAATTTCTCAAGCTCATATTCATATAACTTGAAAATATATTTAAATTCATACTGCCTATCAATTATACTTTATTCACTATGACTGACAAAATTTGAATAGCTGCTTCATATCTTACTATTTTAAAAATGGCTACAGCTATAATCCCAAACTGGAACTACAAAATGTTCAAAAATGAAAAAATAGATGTATCTAAGTAGGATCGATACACAAAATTCTTTTATCAAGCTGCACTAGTTTGTTTTTCAAATGCTAGCAAGTCCCCATAAAATGTTAGGTTTATAGCTATTTTAATTAATAGAAAATTAGATTGCAAACCTAGATCAAATCCTACCTGACTGTAGTCTTCAAAAAAGATGATCAACGGGATCCACCATTGATCTTGAAGATCGCTTTGGGGGATCAAAATCTGTAGTAGATTTCCTTCCAGCCAATAGGCTCCATCTTGATAAACCTTCGCGCCGATGAGATGACAATAAATTTCCATATCTTTTAAACGTCGGCTGAGGCATTCGAACCTCTTCTAACTTTGGGCAATCTCGCGACACTTTTAACCTGAACGAGTTTGGACGTTCAGATGTTACGAAAAGTGGGAACAACGCGTCCAAAGCAGCTCTTGGGATCTTTACGGACTGACCGAGGGGCACTTGTTGACTGTTGAATCACGTGGACGAACTATCAGGTGGACTGGAAATTCAACACGATTAGGCAACATGGAACATAACATATGGCATCACAAAGGGATCCATGATCCACACTGTGATGCCATCTCATAATCACTCAAAGCTCCTGGCCAAAGAAATATAAGAATGCTAATACATTTCCATAAGTAATTAATCTAAATCAAAAAATCAATCGCCATTTTTTTTCCCAGAAAAACCAACTTGCTGCATAAATTAAATAATCACACTTTTCCGTTATAATCTTGGTTTCCAAATGATAATTCCATTTAGGATGTTCAAGGACTTTCTGGAATATAGTATGGAATCCTGCAATAGGCTAAGATAGTGCTTAAATATTATGTAAAGGAGATGTGGATAATGACATTTTTTGATGGTGCATTAAATGGGGAGAGGTAGGCACTAAAGGACAACAATGCTATGAAACATCGACTTTTCAAAAACTGCACATTTATCTCATGGAAAAGAGACCATTCTTTCTTCAAGTTAAATCCAAATTTTTTAAGTTTAAATTGTTAAAGAGAGGAAGTTGTTAAGATAATTCATGAATTTCACAGAAATATTGAACAGATTTTTTATTTATAGCACCATGTAATGTGTTATTGATGATTTGTATTATTTGAACACTCTCTTACCTCATAAAGCGCATATATGAAATTTTATAGTTAGAATACAATGACCAGGAAAATTGAGTGATATTGAGTATGCTACTACTAGCAATTACAATTTACAATTCAGCACAGGAAATATCAAGTTTTCTCAGAATGTGCATCTGGTGGTTTCAGGAAATTGTACTTTAAAAAATCCCACTCTAGCAATGAATTTGAAATATGCATTCCCAATTTAAGAGGATAAAGATTTGATAGTGGTTTGCGGTCCCTTTACATTGCACCCAGTACACCCTAAGCCCTTTCCATTTCCAACATGAAATCGTCCTGGATGTTCTAGGAAAAATAATAGTTACTTGTAAATTCAACTTTCCCATTTACCCATCAATGAGTTTTGGAAGAAGCATAATTGAACAACCACCAGACAACATGTGAGAAACGGGGTAATGTGTTCATTGTGTGCAATGTCAGCTTATAATTTATTAACCGGTCAGAACTAGAATAAAATTTACTAGGGAGAAACTAAATGGACAAACAGTTGGTATGTCAATGGCTTAGCAATGTAGAAAGTACGAGACTAATCAGTGTTTGTAACAAATAGCAATTTTATATTATAAAAGCTCACATCTGTAGAAAAATTACTCCAGGATTTATTGAGCACAGAAATAATGTCATCTGTTGACCAGCTATGAAATTAAAAAGTGATCACCTGACAGGTCACAGCCAAGGACTACAAGCTTACTCAATATTTCTGTGCCCAACATACTCCTTGAAGAGTATAAATAAACACGTTAAAATTTATGTCCTTTTTCAAAAACAAAATGCTACGGTAGATCCAATTACCTACAAAATTTAAGATATCTAATCATATCCATTTTGCTATCAAGTTTTCTTTAGCAAATTGTTTACAATTTAAAAAATTAAAGAAATCTCGACAGTATTTTCAAGTCCGACTTAGCAACTGAATTATCCAGATATCTAAACAAGTGAGCATTCAATTGCATCTGCTTCAATATATAACTTTACATTATGCAATTGGAAATTAAATGCCTATTTCTAGACTTTTTTCAGTAAAGGATACTCCATACAATGCTACTGCAAACAAACACTGATCATGTCTAGAATTAACATCTATCTACTGCTGAGCCAAAATAAAAATAGGGCCAAAATTACAATTCATTGTTATTATTAAATTGAAATAACATTTTGGGTCATTGTAATAGTTACCGTAACTAAGTTTATTTAAAATTACGAATTAAGTGGACCAGTTGCCTAAAGCCAAACGATCAGCAAGCCAGGACACACGAGTATTATTCGAGGAAAAAAGAAATGTTCAGTAAACATCGGATTTGACAAGATCTTGGAAAAATTATTTCAGAACTTTTTGTTTTAATTTCTCGAATTAACTCTGTTATCCCAACAAGCCAGTCTTATTTTTGTAGCTAAGCTTATGGGTACAATAAATATTCCTACTACAGGGCACTGTCAGTCTGAGTGTGTGTATGTGTTGGTAATGGGCAGAGGGATGCGCTAAGTCATCCCAAAGTTGTTTTTTCTTTTTTTTTTACTTCAACACGGGTTACAGAACAAATCATATATGTGAATATATACAGAATAATAGATCTGAAAGGCAATCAGGTTCATACACTTGGTAGAAAACTAAAAAGGTATGTCAGCCACTATCCATCTCTTGCATTTAATTAAAATAAAATTGCAGTAATATCACATCAATGAAATTTACATTCTTAACTAAATAAAAAAAAATTGTATATTAGTGAATTCTCCAATTTGGAAAGACAGTAAATTTAAATCAAAATGCGTATTAGTTTTAATTTAAAACAAAATGGCTTCATTTGATTTAAATAAAAAGGCCGGAGTCTGGATATGCTTTTGTGAGAAATATGTAATTCTATCACAAATTTATTTGCTGCTTAACCAACTGCAAAATTTTGTTCAAATTTTTAAAAATTCAAAATTTCTGTTGAATTAGCTGACATACCTTTTGCATACTAGCAATTCTTAAATCTGCAGTCGATCTCTGAAATAGGCAATCACATTTTATTAATAGTTAACTTAACATTGTGTTTAACTGCAGAGTATCGCACAACGTAGAACAGTTAGCGAATGCAATTTTGGATTCTTAAAGGGTTAGATCACCCAAAATAAATTTTGCACCGAAGGAAACGACTTCATAGGGATAAAAAAATGCATTCCCCAAAAGTTAATAACTATGTTGTAGGTATAGTTATGTAAAAGAAAATCCAAAGTACACTACTCACATCCAAAATATCCCATTAAAATGACGTCATTAGGCAGCACTTTCCCTTCATGCAATGCTTGAAGCCCATAATGCCTCCCAATTTGACAAAAATAACTACCATCCATACCAGATAAAAGCAAGATTAAGGCTTAGCCTGATGATGTCATTTACAGCTCAATGAGGCTCAGCCTAATGATGTCATTTACAGCTCAATGACAATTTGAATTTGATTATTTAACTTTTTAATTTTTTATTATATAATCAGACTTAAAAATGATAGTATATTTGAATGAATGCATTTTTTAACAAACTAAAGTCGTTTGGCAAAATGTTTTTGGGGTACGTTATTTTCCCTTCATAACTGAGGTGGGTTTAAAAGTTTTTACTACCATTTAAATTCCGTGTTTAGAATAAACCATTTTACTCATTGCACGCATTAGTGAGGGAAAACTAAAGCAAAATAGCTAAAACTACACTAATTAAATTCACGAACTGGGCCAATTGATTTATCCCTGTGATTGAAAATACAAGCATTTAAGTCATTGCAGGCTATAGTGAGGCAAAAGTATAGCTAAGTTTTGAATTCTCGATCAACGAATTTCGACTGTAACTTAAGCTATTTTAAAATGTGAGCCACTTTCGAGCGCTAGCTCTATTGTGAAGCAATTTTCAGGATTCAGTAATTTCACTTCCCACCCCCTCCCAAATCAATCTAATTTCAGTGCTTCTATTTATCCAATATCTACAAATGACTGCAGCAACTATCAAAAGTCACTCAGTCAAACGAGCCATGTCAATAGTAATATGCCAAAAACATTAATTGTGTATTTAACTGCAAGTAGCTGTTTTGGTGTATGTACAAGATAAGCACTACTAAAGAAAAATTTAAAAAGGAACTACTCAAAACCACCACAAAAAATTGTGTGTCGGACAGAGCATATTTTACCTTCATTTTTGGTCGTGAGCACCATACGCCTCTAGTTGACAGCAAAGGAATTCCATCGGCGCAGCAAGGCAAATCAATGCCAGTCTGATATGTGCTGTAGTCCCAAGCCAGGTGCCTCCTTCCTTGTCGAATCCCAAACGCAGAATAGTTTGCTCGTAGTCCATCGACAGAAACCTCGCACTGCGAGTGGGGTCGATTTCATTAACATTTAGAGTTTAGATGTGATGACACACAAGAACGCCGCACAACCGCAACTTCGACGAGGGGAACATTGAACCAAATCGATGCTTCTTGGCCATCGTTGGTGAATTGCCAGTAATATTCCAAGTGCTGGCCTCAACTATCGCGTCGGTAAGTTCGCTTTTTGGGTCGCCGTTCCCCACTAGCACTACCTGAGATCCACGCAATAGCCATTAAAATATATGACTCGGCTAGACACCTACTACAAAGTTCATACTGCCTTCAGTTCTTGGGCTTCCCGACATTATTTGACATACTACGACAAAAAAGTATTCCCTGACAGTTAATAAAAAAGCTACACTTATCTGGAAATGATAACATTACTCAAACCACTTTTTAAGTATCGTCCACATTTCTAATATACTATGTTATGACTTTCCAGAAAAAAGAAATTTTAAAACTTTTTTTTTGAAAGAAAAATCATACTTTAATTTTATTTTTAATCAGCGTGGTTAATGTGAGACCCTAACTCCGTTATCAGGTGTTACTTTGGTTTCTTCAAACAATCTTACTTCACTCAGAAATTTCATTTTCCAACGTTTCTTGTTTCATTTTTAAATAACCAAAGATACACCTGACAACGGAATCATTTAATATTATTTCTAAAAACCACTAGCATTGCTTATT
Organism: Proteroiulus fuscus; assembly: GCA_034700285.1. Classification (NCBI taxonomy): domain Eukaryota; kingdom Metazoa; phylum Arthropoda; class Diplopoda; order Julida; family Blaniulidae; genus Proteroiulus; species Proteroiulus fuscus. Next base: position 6,822 of record JAQIXP010003776.1, read on the forward strand.
TCAACCAGTGAAAATGAAATACTACATTACGGAAAACTAACTTAATTAGACCTGTAGTCAAGCATACTTCTAGCATCTTTAAACTTTTTGAGATTTTCACTGACTTTCTCTTGCAAAACCATAGTCCATGACATTCCAGATAGGTCAGTATGAACCCTGCACTACCCCCAATTCATCTCCCAACGGAAATTTGAACTAAATTAAGTAAATTTTGCACAAAGTGAATTGAACTTACCTCCACTGGAGCCAGGTATGTTTGAACCACTTTGACTGCTGCCTTGAAGGGCCTCAAAATCAGCACTAGAGGACCCTTCACCTCGAGGAGGAGGCAGTTGGGCTTTCTTGGCGGCAGCCGCCGCCAGCAGCAGTTGCATATTCAAATTTTCCAACAACTGTGTTGTAGTTGGATCCACCTAGAATTTAACATAGAAACTTGAATTAGTTTACAGCCTTCAAGGACCCAAGGAAAGATATAACACATCAATAAATTGCTGTAAATCAAATTATTATGATCTAACAAATTTGTAATTACAGGCTTTAAATTTCAGACATGTAATTAACACGGACTATTGTTATGTGCATTCCCATTGTGTGACGACAACCCACAGAAACGTTTTTAATATTACAGATATTCTAAACCTTTTATTTGACAGAAGGAAATATTAGAGCCTGATATAGCATAGTTCTCCAGGCTATTGACTAGATTGCATGCAGATTTTTGTGAGAAATCCCGACGATCACAACATATATGTAAACCAAGACACGGGTAAGTTTTTTCAATTTTGGTTAAATTTAACATTGTAGGCCAGGATTTGCTTTTTTCCTTCTGCATAAAAAATGGATCTAAATTTAAACAAATGCTTACATAATTTAAAAACGAAGGTATGCCAACATAAGATGAATATACAAAATAAATCAATATGAATGCAAAGGGAAAAAAAAACCAGAGAAAATGTTCCAATTTAATCCTACCTTAGTATTCAGTAGATTGGTAAGCTGGGGGACACTTAGGCCTGTGGGAAAAAGCTGTGAAATTGCGGCCAAAGGAATTGAGCTTGCGCTTGCATCTGCAATGCTCGATTTGTTGGGATCTCCACGACCATCTGAAGAAAAAAAAATATTAAAATTAATTAATGCAACTAAACAGTAACACCGACAACTTATTTGCCAATGAAAAAGTAAACAGCAAGTAATAAATAAACGAAAAAGTAATATAACATTCCAATAATATGTGAAACTTCTAAAACTAATACTGTTAACACTACAGTCACCACATTACTTGTTAGTTAACTCTACAGAGCATACAATTCAGCATAATTAAAATTTCAATATTTGGCAATATATTGACAAGTGCAACCTGTATTTAAGCCAGCCAGTTGACGTTTTAATAAAAACTTGGTAGTTCAACTATAATAGCTACGTCCCTGTACATGTTGGTCTAAACACTGCTTGCCAATGAAAAAAAGACTAAAAAGCTATGAACCATTGAGCTACTGGCTACTGATAAAACATACACATTTGATGAAAAACGTCTAGGGGCTTTAATGTCATGTGAGCTTTTGTGAATGTGGAAAAGCAAATGTATTGTAGGTGTGAACAGGCCAGCTTAATCTTCTCATTATATGGAGAAATATGCTGTATTTTCATTTTTATCATCTGACTTTTATATTACTTTAATCAGGGAATATATTGTCATGAAATACAGCACAACTTCTAAAATATCCTCAATTAAAATGTGGCCATTCATATACTAGGCATCCAATACAGAAATATTGTCCAAATTAATTCTAATTCGTCCAATACTAATTGTTAAATGGCATTAATTTAAATATTTTAGTTTCGTGATTTTTTTTTTTTTTAGCCTGTATGCATAATGGTTACTACAAAAAACATTTCAATCTAATTGGTCATTATAGTTTTCAACGAAAACTTTATTTATCTATATCATAGTACTTTGCAATTTTCTTTCAAGATTACTTGTTTTTCAATACCTGGCAATATAAAAATTCAGTATAATTTATTTCTTGATTTTTATTAAAAAAAATTGTCGTTTACATAACCACGTCTTGATTTCTTAATTCCTTGCTTTTTATTAATAATAGTAATAACGTTTATTCTCGAAGGAAAGGGAGGATTACTGGGCTTTGCTAAATTTAACTTTAAAGTATAATAGATATAATGAAAGAGGAGGTCGCCTGAAAGTTGGGCTTAATTTATCCACGTTTTTTTTTAGACAAATCCTTGGAAATCACTCTTATGGTGGAAATTACCAGTGCTCCTAAGCACTAGCTTTTTTCTGCATTGTTAGAATGCACTTACCTTGTGATGAGGTCAATTGCTTAGTATAATAATATGCCACCCCAACACAAGCCATTACCATGTCCAGAAACAAGGTGCAGATTCATGCATTTCATTCCAAGGATTCTTGCAATCAATTTTATAAGAAATAATCTTTACCCACGCATTTTATATGAAAACTTTTAAATGCTGCATAATGAGAAAATGCTAATAGTGTTTTCAAAACAACAAAAGCATTAAATTTGGTAAATTTTCATCTCAAAGAAAATTCAAGACTACATATTTAAGCATTCTTACATCACAAAAAGCACTCAAAAACCAAAAAAGGGACTTTTGGGTGATTTTTGCATCAGAAGTCTTTATGGAGAGAATGAATTAAATATAAAATTATATCAGCAAGAACATAACTTGAAGACATCACTGAAGACTTTCAAGTAGAAAAACAACTTTCTGAGTTTCTAAGAAGCAAAACAGCTTAACAGATTCCCAGATGACAACTCAGTGCCCATGACATGGTATCTACTAGAATGCACAATCCCAAGGGATGAGGAGTAAGACTTTGTTTTTAGATATTTTTGTTTACTAAGGCCTGGTGCACACAAGTGGTTTTTGAATGGGAGGACGTGGCATCAAACGCCTCTTTGCCACTGTTATTATGCTTGTAAGCAAGCGCATTTTGCCTATATCAGTCACCATACTCGAAGTGGGTACGGACTTGCACGTACGTGTACACTGTAACACTATTGCCAAATGAGTATTTACTGACCACCAGCATTCTGCATTAGGTGAGCCATTAGCAAGTACATACATCTGTCCTGCAAGAGACTAGTATCACGCTCATCTAAACATCACTCGGCACCGGGCCTAAATGTGCCTACAATGCAGGACTTTTAATTGTTCTAATGAATAGCATCAAAATTAATTCTGAAAAGTCACCAGTTTTCATAAATTACGACATTATGAATGTGGTAAATTTCACGTATTACGGTATAGGCTGAAGTATGGAAAAGTTTGAAAGTTCGACTAAATATATTACTTATCTTTTGGGAAAGGTATACTTTTTATTATGACTTTTTAATACTTTATGACCTGGTAGACACCATGCACGGAAGTCAGAAAATGCAGAGAAAAGTACAGAATATAAACTGGACATTCCATTAACTTTCAAAACCTTCCTTATTCTGACATTTACAAATGAGCATGCAGAATCTCCTTAATCAATCCAAAAAAAACCCAGTGCAGTCAATAGCAATAATGAAAGTTTGGCTACATGTTCAAAAAATTTAAAGCTTATTGTATACATTATCATGAAGCCACATAAAATGGATCACAACAAGTCATATCTAAGAGTTCTAAGCATAAACCAAAGTAACATCTCCTGCATAAAATAAATAAGACTTAAGGGCACAGTAAAAATAACTACAATGGAAAAACCAACGTAGAATAATATATACTGCAGCTAGATAGCCATCAACATCTGCCAGAACTCCGACACCCATATTACTCATATTCAAGTGTTCTCCCAATGATTAACAAGTCAATCAATTATGTAGTTGTCGATAATAACTCTTTCAACAGAAAAATATAATTCTACCTCCATGTTTAATGGTCATATTAAACAAGGTAATTAAAAACATCACTTAGGCCTATGAGAAGTTATTTTTATCTTGTTTATAGCATATGTCAAAACAACCACCCGAAATCAAAATGTTGCAATAAATAAAGCATTCACAGTATATTTTAATAAGAATTATATCTGTATTCATGTTAATTTAATATTCTACCATTTTAGAACTATCAAATAGTCAACAATGTACTATGGGCATTTAACATGGAAATGAAGCTGTTTTTCAGCAATAATTACTCGTAACACCAGAAAAAGGCCACCAAAGATGGTGAAGCCAATATATTAGATAGCTCAATTGATCCAGTATAGTAGAGAGGCCACTTACTTTGGCATGTCTTATATGATCCCATACATAGTATTATTCTCAGGTAATTTAACAGTTTGAATTCAACGATCTTTAGTTGGGATGTACCGATATCATTTCATCGTTTATCTTTTATAAAAATTATTTCAAGCAATTACTCAGAGATTCACCGAATGTGCACCATTTATCTCTCAATATGCTTTTATTCTTTCCAGTACAAAACAAAAACTGGTTGCAAGTGTATAGACCAGAAACATGGCAGCCTAGACACACAAGCATAAAACTAGTATACGAGTGTATGTCAATCTACTCTATACCAAGAAATGAAAAGGTTTGATAGTAACCAATATATAATCCAAATTAACTTAAAACTACAAAATTAATTCGGCATATGTCTGTGCCAGCCAACTGTCCCAAAAAAAGACGGGTAAAGGGAGAGTAAATAAAGACATACACATATATTAACTATAAGTTCCACTAACACAAACTTCGATTGCTAAGCTTTTTTTGTGAGAACAAAATAAGAATAATATACAAAAAATGTGAAATCTCCTTTGAACATGTATACATTGTTTTCAAAGGCGTTTAATACAAGGTTTGCGAATTTTCGACTCACCTTTGGCGTCAGTAAGGAAGGAATGTGGGGCATCTTTAAAGCTGGAATGGTCATTTTTTCCAACGTATTCTTTACTGTGGCCATCGTCAGACCGACTACTCGACTTGCCAGATGACTGTCCCCTATCTGGTAACGAGTACTGTCGTTCCTGAGACAGTAACTGTTGTCCCGGAGCTGGAACTAAACCTTGACCGATTCCAAGCCCTCCTCTTAGAGGAAGCCCAGAGGTGGAAGCGCCATCCTGCTGTTCACGCATTGCACGCCTCCGTTTCTTGCTCCACATCTCGTGGCAATCTTGCCACGTCGGTAATCTAAACGTGCAAAAATGAAAACAATCCTTAAAAATCGTTTTTTGATGGTAAACCAATCAATTAGCCTAATTTGTAACTAATATTGTAACCAGGTCAGAGCTAAAACTGTCTATAAAAGAAAGTTATGGCACTGACTTGGCAATTATTCTACACAGTTTTAGGGAACGCCAAAGACACCACATTGTGTGTTTTGGAGCTGATCTGTGATTGTTACACAAACGAGAAATAAACACTGGATGCTATGGGTATAATAAATTGTTTAGACAACTTAAACAAATTTGATATATATTCGCAGGTGGTCAGTTTTGATGAGAACGCCTGCAAACATATCTCAGTGCAACATATGTCCAGTCAGGCAGCATAAAGCATGGCGTTGGACAGAGGCGATTTTTCTAATCGTTTATTTTTCTTGAATATGCCATTAAGCAGGGTGACCACTCATATTCCGGTCTAAAATTATAGGAAATATAGGATTTTTTCTCAAAAATATAGGATAAATAT
>JAQIXP010003777.1:0-12469 GCA_034700285.1 Proteroiulus fuscus
AATCCTGCTTTATTATGATCATGTGACTGATTTAGGCCAATTAAAATTCAGGAATGTAAAGATAATCTAAGATTAACGTTGATTAAATGTTAACTCTTGTTGGAGAAAGTGGCCCTTAATGGTCAAATTTACATAAGTAGTTACTAGATGGCGCCAGTCATAATTTGCACTATGGTAAAATGATGCAATCCACATATTTTGGGAAATTCATGATTTTAGGATTACGGCAAGTCTGAAACTAATAATTTTTTGCCCTTGTCAACTATTGGTTGTCTTTATTTAAAAAAAAATAACTTGTAACACCGTGGGACTTTCCCATTAATGGTGCTAGAGTAAAGGAAGGTTGGTTTAATGTGTGTCTGACCTCGTGGTAGCTACATGTATAAAGCGGCACGAAATCTCTTTAATTGCGGTCCGGGTAAGCCTCGTTACGTACGTGTCGGCCCCAAAATCTCTACGACACACTGCACTAAAATAAACAACAGTAGCACATAACGGACAGTGCACTTTTATTAATGGCGCGGAGGAATTTGGTGCAAAAGTGAGATAACTACAAATACGTGTACAAACCTTCATTTCATAGTTTGATCAATACTTTATTCAGCTTAGTTTGCCCATACATACCTTGTTTTTAAGGAAGGGAAATCAAGAGTATGTATACTAAACATTCTTACTAACTAACAGAGACAAATGTTTTGAATGGGAACGATGGGCCGTAACCACGTGATCAGTCGACAGCAACCACCCAAAATTCATTTTATTTAAACACCTAAAAATTTAAAAAAAATATTGGGTCCCAGGTACTTAATTTCCCGAAATTGGGTTCAGAATATGATTCTTGCATTTTTCTCCTTATCTTACCCCATTTTTAATATTTTAGTGTATGCTTTAGCTACAATTTTAGTAAATATCTCATTTTTTTTTGGTAAAAAAGGACCTTCCTGGGTTTTGACCTTTAACCCTTCAATTATTCATTTTTTTTGTGAACTGGTGCATTACGGGAGTCTTTAGCAAGGAGGCCATTATAAATATAGAGAGTAGAGAGCTAGCGTGTTTTGGCGTTGTGATCGGATCATGCACCTTTGTGATCCAGTTTCTTAGCAGTTTTTAGCTGTACCATAGGTTATAATAACCCGACCACAAAAACGACATTTGGATATTCGGTTTGCTTTTTAACCTTATGTGATCCCAGTTGGTGATCTGCATTTACGTAGATCATAAGTGGGTAACCATTTTGCTGTGAACCTGCACCACAAAACGATGAGGTTGCCACAAAAATGCTTCAGTATCAGACCATGTAACCAAATGGTTATCCAATCACAACGCTAATGCATGAATATTTTGAATAATTTTCCTACCAAAAGTACTCCCATAATGCACCATTTGACAAAAAAGCCATAATTTTGTCATTTTAATATGGATTTTTTAGAATTCATTATAGATGGCGCTATTGATGGTAAATTTTAAAAACTTTTGAAAATTAAGAATGATACAAATATTGATTTCAAATTAACTCAAGTGTTTTTATTAAAATCCCAGATTTTAGATACCGATACGTGGTTAAAGCCCATCCGACAATTCATTGCAAATCGACGCACGGCAATAAAACTCAAAAACTAAATTACTTAGTTAGTCTAGAGAATAGTTACAAGAAATACTCGTACAATTAACGAGCTTTGATGCAGCTTTGAATTTTTTTAATATTTTATTTTGTGTTCAGTTTTCATAAAAACTAACGATATATCAGGGAGATGAAAGAAGAATACTAGAGAACGCTAGCTGCATTAAAGCTAAATGTGTTACATACAATTGTGTGATGGAGTGATCCCTGGCATTTTGTACCTACCGGTCTGTTTATGGGCCCAAGGTAGAGGAGGGGTTGCCAAATTGGGAAAAGATGTGGCATGCAAGGACAGCACAAAATTCAGAGCTTTCTTCCCCGAAATTAGGGTTTAATGCATGTAAAATTTAAAATAAAATGAGAAATTTTCCAAACCATTCCCTGCTCCGACCCAACTTCTCCGACAATCCCAGGCATAGGGAGGGTCCCCGATGTTAGATTTTGTGCTGTCCCGAGAATCCCAAGACTTAAAAAGATTTAAAACTTTTTTCTTAAGGCAAAAGGCATTTGGATAAAAAAAAAAAAACGACAAAAAGTTTGGAGCCGAGCGGGGAAAGAGGGACTTACCTGTACCGAGAAGTACAAGTTATAAGAAAGAAAACAAAGTGAGAAGACTTTTCTTAAGCGCTACGAAAACCCTAACCATATAGTTCGAGACCTACCCTGGTGTTCGGCCGCCGAGCGAAGCCCCATCGGCTTTTACAAATAATTTAGTGATGTACTTTGCGAGTGCCGCGTAGGGGGTACGGTTCTTATGTTTGCACTTATCTTTTAGTCGACTCGATTCTCATCTAAATCGCGGTTGGCCCATCATGGGCGATAGCATCATCGGCCTCGCTCCTTGATAAGCCATTTGTTGGGCGCCGAAGCCCTGTTGCAACCCTGTTTGGTAAAAAAAATGAAGGGACATGCCATTAGCCAAACTAGGGGATTCGGACGTGCGACGTGCTCCACTCCACGCGACGGAATTCGTGACATACGTGTGTACAAACCCAGTTCAAGAATTTGGGTCCATAAAAAAAAGTACCATTTCAGGCCCTACCTGGGTGCGGCACTTACCTTGTGCAATCCCCATTGGGGCTCTCATCATTGGCATACCGTTCATTGAGTTGGGCGACGCGGAGGTAACCGATGGCACGGGGCCAGCCGTGATGATGGCGGCACTTGCGGCGTTACCGCCGGACTGGGGCTGGTATTTCAGTAATCGGGATCGCTTCTCTTCCTGCAAGAGCGTTTCGTAAACGAGAAGCCGGAAAAGTTTTATTTTGAAAATGCGGAACGGAGTGCTCCTCACCATGGACACGTCTTCCTCGGGGTGTATAATGCGGCTGGACGCACCGGTGGTGTTGATCATGACGGGTTTCTTGACCGTCGAGTCGCCGGTAATGGTGGCCGACTTGCTAATGGTGGCCGAATTCGTGGTGGCTGTAACGAAGAATCGGGAAATGAGCGCGGCCCGCCGGAAACTCAGATCGGGAAGAAGAAAAAAAATACCCGTCGAGGATCCCATCGTGGTCGGTGCGTTACTGTAGGCTGGGAATGTGTGCTTCGGAGCGGCCGACGCCACGACCGCAGTGGTGATCATGATCGGAGCGGCCGTCGTCGTCAGGGGTTTGAAATCTGCCCCAACCGGAACGGAAGTGGACGAAACCGGGCCCTGAAATGGATATGACGGGAACGATCTTAGCTGCTGGTTGGTTATTGAATTTCACTGCCAAAGCCCGTATCTCCCCCTTTCTTTCAAGTGATAATGTCAGGATTCCCTCACATTGAAAACAATAAAATTCCAGGACTTTTCAAGGATTTTTATTCAGGTATTTCAAGGACTTTTCAAACAAAGATTGCCTACCCAAAATAATATTTTTTTTAGTAATTCTTGTTTCTCGTCCATAAGCTTTTTTGCTCAGAAACACTCACAAATGGGTTAAAAAGCACCAAAAATGCGTATTTCTCCATTAAAAATTAAATTCTAGTTAAATCCATTAATTTTAAATGATAAATTTAGGTTTGGATAAATTTAGATTTAGGCGAAAATTGAAATAATTTCGTACATAATGGCAAAAACTGCCAGAAAATGGCGCCGCAGGCAACTTTTTTGCTCAAAAACACTCAAAAATTGTCTAAAATCACCAAAAGTGCATAAATTCCAAGATTTTCAAGGATTGCAAAATGTTTTCCAGGATTTTCAAGGAATTCCAGGATGCGTGGGAACCCTGACATGTGGAAACAATCTCAGAGCAAGCATCTCGAACAGAAGCTAGCAACGGTTTGACCAATTCCTGGTGTTCAATTTACCAAAGATTTATTTCGCAAGATCCACTGCAAAATACTGGACTGCGTACTCAACACTTTGGACCCAATTACTCGTCTTTTTAAAGGCACACATGCAAAAAATGGACTCACCGATCGGATCTGCGTAGCAGCAGAAGGGAAGAGTGGTTTGTTTTGTTGTACCAAGGAGGCTGGTGCCGCATATCCACCCGGCCCATGGGGCATCATGTGACCCACGTGTCCCATCACGTGCATGCTGCAAATGACAAAATGCTTCCGTCAATAAATCGGCAAGGCAACCTGATAGCATAAATCGACCAAATTTTACCTGTGTCCCATAAACGGCGGCCCCATTCCATCTGAAAAATAATTTGGAATGACTTAAGACAGAACGACAATTCTGATTTTTGACAGAATCCCTGGTCCTTACTCATTGGTCCCATGTGTCCCATTTGCATATGTTGCATGTGCGCCATGTGCCCCATGTTGACTTGAGGCATTCCCGAGGAAACCATTCCCATCGGCATCGAACCAGGCATCTGATGCTGATGCTGATGTTGCATCATGTGAGGCGCAACCCCGGGCATTACCCCATTCATCATGTGGGGTGGACCGTCGGGTTTTAGTTTCTTAATCGTAGGTTCAGATTCCCCGTCGGAACCTATTTAAAAATAGCGAAAGTAAATATTTGTGTTCGGAATTTTATTAATGAGGTACGAGGGTTTGGTTCCACCTTTGTCGGAGCCCATTTTTTGCTTTTCGTGCTCCTTCAAGTCTTCTTCAGGGATGCCTTCCATGCCATAAATTTCGATTTCTATGTTGTTTCTGTTTGGTACGGCATTTGGTACCTTGTCAATTGTCTCTTTATGAACCTAGAATGCATGCAGGGGAAATAATTTCACTTTTAAATAGGTATAATTCAATATTAAATGTAAGTTTCCTTGTTCTGAATTGGATATGCAAGGGTTACCTGCATGCAATGAATTGCCAATCCTGGTCCTGTGTATAATTTCTTATGGCAAATATGACATTTAAAATGCTTGGCTTTCTGGTGTTGAATAAGTATTTTTTCATCGTCAAATTCTCTATTACAATACCTGAAATAATGTTCAAGAAAAACAGTGGCATAATGGAGGCGGTGTAGATCCCTTATAAGGCCTAAGCACTTGCTAAAGAAAAATACACATTTTAGAATATATTTTTAAGCATACCAGCACCAAGGCTTAGTCTGCTTCTTCTTCTTTCTTCCCATTATAAAACGTTTATGATTTTTCTAATTAATATACTGGAGATTACAAATTCAAGGAAGCTATTTTACGTAATCTACTTTTTTTTTTACAGAACCATGATGACGTCATGGAAAAATAACCTTGATTGACAGCACTGCCCTTTATACTTTTCGTCAATAAGTACTTAATAAATTAATATAATTGTAATTTTATAATAATTTTAGCACGTAAAATGCAATAAAATAATTTATTTTATATACTAATTTCAAAGGAAATAAAAGTAATTGCACTCCATGACCATAACACTATTGTAAGCATGGTCTTTGTACAATGCCGCGTAGAAATATAGTTCCACGATTTATTCATTAATTCTTTTTGTTTCAGCCTTTGATTTCGCGATTTATTTAAAATAATGTAGCAATAATTGGCATTAATTATTTCTTATTGTCGATTTGCATGGAGAGTTTGTTAAATTAACATTATTTTCGAGCTAGCGGATTAATATCAGTAAAAGAATTGTGATTAAGCCTGATGACGCACAGGTCATAAATTATTTCGTTCCTTTATCCTAGTCTTCTCTTTAGGGTGAAGACGCGTTGTGGTTGTTTTAACTTATATTATTAATTTATACCAAATAGATCTAAATATTCTACAATATGGCATTTAGAGGACGTGGAGACAGAAAAAGGTAAGTTGTTTTTATAATTATTTAAGATTAATAAGGCGTTATATCAGCATTTTGGTCGAAAATGGAATGTCAGAAATGACGGCGCGTTCGAATTTAAGATGGCGCTTGTGAAAATTAATGTGAATATCCCGGATTATATCCCTTTGTGTATAAATGTATTATTTTATTGTAGCGATATCAATGCTAGATTTATTACAATGTAGTGCAGAATTATATTAAAGGATGTTAGGTCGTGAAGTTTTAAAGTTTTCATTCAATGGGAAAAATGTTGCCGGAATTGGTGACGCAATATGAGAAAAATTTGCCGTGAAGGTAAACCCCGTAGAAGAATAAAATGGCGTATCCATTCCCTTTTAATTTCTTCAGCTTTGTGTGCAAATTTTTGGGGACTTATTTGTTTTTATCAAGGAAATTAATATTCGATAATGAGTTAGTTTTCATCCAAAAATTTTATTCTAAGAATCTAAATGAAGTTATTGTAACCTTGATAACAATTTTTAAGTTATTTTCTGAGCACGTTTTGTGCACGTGTGTACTGAGAAGCGATTCAAGGTCATTTTTATTATGCGGCAGATTTTCTTATCTAACAAAAATAACATTTGTGTAAAACAGTGTAATAGCGTACGGGTGACAAATTGTTACATGTTGAAATTAGATTATTGGATAATTTGGAAGTGTTATGCATATTAGTGAGTCTAAAATAATTTAAAATATTCATACTGGAAGCTGGTTAGTTATAGGCCTAAATGGGATGAAATTGTGGGTGCACACTTTCACATCCTTATAGGCCTTAGTTTACAGCAATTCCGCCCTTCTGGTATAGCCTATTTAAATAAAATTAATCTGTGCAAAAGTCACTTACACTATGTACATTTTTAAAGTGGGTTTGACCCTAGTTTCTTAAAATAACCCATAAGAGTATGCTTGGCAAACTGACATGTGTGCATAAAGAGCATAAGAGGAATCTTAAAAGGAAATTAAGGCAAACTTTGTAGTAATAATTGTTATGATTGGAAGGGTGGATAGGGCCTATAACAGCTGATGGCTTGAAAAACAGGATCTTAGAACTGTGGTTTAGGAGCTGGGGAATGTCTCAAAACAAGGTCATTCCATGTCTATTCTATAAGGGGTCCCCACCCCACTATTGTAGACAGGTAAATTTTAAAATTTTACACCTTTTGGGTGACTACATGTACATTTTGTTAAGATGTTATGCTTAAATGTTGAATGGTGTCCAAACTATGTCCTCCAATGCATGTGTAGTGTAGTGGCATTTTAGTAATGGCATAATTATTTGCAACATTTGAATGTTAGGTAATTACTAAGGAAGTAGAGGCCTACCAGCTAGGCCTAGTTATTAAATTCGGAGCATGTAGGCCATGCAATTATTCTTTAGGGAATTAAAATTATCTAAGTTTGGGATTGAACTCAATAGTGGGTTGTGTAGCCTGCCTTAAAAGTTGCTTTTTTTTAGCAACCAGAACTTGGAATGTATGTAATATAAAGCAAGGAGATCACATTGTGTACTGATAGCAAAAGTGGTGTCATGTTAAGACTAGTATGAACATGTGGGATGAGTAGCATAATTTTATATAAGACCTACTGCACACCATTTTATCATGTTTTACTCATGAAAAATACACACTAACCAACGAGCTACAGTAGTAAACTATGGCAGGTGGGGCTTTGGAGTGATCTTTTTACCACTTGAAAATAGGATGAAAGACCATTTTGAGAAGTTAACTTTTAGTAATATATGGACATGCACTTGTTTCCATGATTCGATTTGTGAGCCGGGCTCCCTGAACCAGATTCAGCTCTGCAATCACGATTGGGATCATGGAGTCAGAGTATCCTTGTGATGCCAAGTTACGCACCCAAACAATTATATCAATGGATGTTATTCTAATCATGGAGGGTCCATTTCAAATGACATTTTTTTCTATTCAATCTGTGTAATTTGTCATTTGCTTCATGCACTTGCTAGCAATCATAATTTATAGTAAAACACCAATCACAACAGCGCGATTCACCTATCATGATTGCCTGCAATCACCATTGATGGGAATCGTGTCGTGTGTAATGGAAACGAGATATTAGCTAAATGTAAAAGTTTATCAAAGGGGAAAAAAATAACTGCTTTTAGGCTTATTGTCTTGATAGAGCCAAATTATACATAATAAAAGAAAAATTTGTATTTTATTAGGAAAGTCCACTTTATTGTAATTTGGGAATGAATCATGAAAATTGTAAATAGGCCTATAATCAACATTTTGTATTAGAATCACTGGTAAATCATGATTTTGTCACAGAACGTATTGTCATGGTAGTGCAAAAGTAAATTCACACAATGAACAGAAATGGAAAACATGTTCATGAAATTGTAAGGTTCATTGTTAGAGCGGAGTAACCATGGGATACTCTACCTGTCAGTTGGCGTATCTTGATTAAATAAAGTGGGAGAAACCCAGGATGAACAGCGGGCGAATATCGATCGGGAATTGTAGGCTATTCAACGAATCTCTTCGAGCAATATCTAGTAATTTTGTGACTAGGCCTACTAAAATTAGCCTCTATTGTATGTGAGCCATGACAGACTGTGAATGTTTATAAAACATTAGGCTATTTTAACTTGCTGTCAAAATTTGGCCCTAAATCGGGAGAGTTGTTACATGTGTAATGATAATATAAAGGTGCAAATGGTTGGAATTGTAAGAATAGATGGATGAAGCTGATTTTACGCAAAAGTTGGAATTACTATCCAGCAAGTTGTTCTTGTTTTAAAGGGAAAGTCCCGCTTTGCAACAAGTGATATTTAAGTTGTTCACTTGGATATGAATGGCTGTGACAATAATAGTTGCAGCAGTTTCCATTTTGAAATTACGACGTTTGCCACTACATAATATTAGCAGGGTGTCTGGCCGTATGGAAAACCTGGAAATGTTATGGAAATCAGTATTGTCTGGAAATGTCAGGGAAAATCTAATCTAACTAAAATGGAAAATTAGACTATTGGTGATTTTTTTTTTTTTTTTTTTTTTAAGCCTATTTTGAGTTTTTTTGAGCAAAAAATTCGCCGGCGGCGCCATTTTCTTTAATTTTTTTTGTTACCCTTCACATTTTCGCCTGCAGGTCATGAAAAATAATTTTGGGTGGGGGGGGGGGATGGATTTTTGGGTGCAGCCCAGGGTAGTTGCCAAATATTACAGTTATAATTGAATACGTCTGTAAAATTGAGTTAAAAATCACTGTCGTTTGGTCAAGAAATTTGTGAAAATTTGTCTGGTAAACCTGGAAATGTCATGGAAATTCGTTACTGGATTTGGCCAGACACGCTTATTAGGCTCCATTTTCAATAGATTTCAGCAGACACGGACAGTTGGTGGCGCCCTCTTGGACATTCATGTCTACGTGTTCCATGAGAGCTGATACCTTTTTTCCAGTAGAGAGTGCTACATACTGTCAGTGAAATGGTGCCTAAATTAGGCTTTATATTTTCATCCAAATCCAAGTATTCAGGACATTTTAATGGTTGGTAGGCTCAAATCAAGAATCCGTGAATTTTATAGTTTTTAATGCTCTTCCTACAATCAACTTTTTTAAAGTGGGATTTTCCCTATAATCATAATGCTAATGAAATTGTCTGTATGGGTTACTAGTAGATGAAGCCAAAATTGTTGAGTACCAGTATGAACAACAGCCTCTCCATTTATTCGTTTTTCTTTTGTTCGTATAAACTTGTGAGGTACTACTAGGCCTATTGGTTTATTGTTGTTGTTAACCCCATATTGAATGCATGTCTGAGAAATGATTTGTGGGATCAGGTCAGTGCACCCTTTTGTCTCTAAATGTAGGGTAGATGGAGGCGAACTTCCCAGCCAGTTGAAAACATTAATGAATGTAAAGTTATGAAAGAGCAACCATTGCCTGTTAATGGCTTGCAACTTATTTTTTTTTTTTGTAAGTTGAAGCTGACCTTATTTTTAGAATCATTGGTGCAAATGTGGCTGCATCAGCAGTGAAAAGTTTAAACGGGGTAATGCTGGGTTCGAGGGGTACAACATATGGCTTCAACTAGTTCGAAATTCTTGTTATAGCTGAATAGGCACAAAATTTCAAATATTACTGATTCCCAAACTCACCAGAGTGGACACCGTTGACAGAAATTCAGCAGTTTTGATTTCTTGTACAAGATATGAATATATGTAGACACTTTAAAAAAAACCACTGACTAATTTCTAGCAATAACATATAATATAAGTGCAGCGAGAAAAATGCATCGGTTAACATGTAACATGGATGAGTGTATCGGTAACATGATAACCAATGAGTTTTTCTCACTGATGATTATTTGACTACATAAAATCGTCTTAATGAATCATTCTGAAATTGCATAGTGTTAACTGGTATGCATCACGAATTTACACGAAGAATGGCCAGTGAATTTTAGAATTACCATATGCAAATTAACAAAATGGCATCGTTAAAGGGAAAGTCCCACTTTTAAATGCATGAAAAATTATAAAATTCATGGGAATTGACATTTGATTTGAGCCTGCCAGTCATTAAATAAAATGTCCTGAATGCGTGAATTTGAATTAAAATATAAAACTCGAATAGGCGCCAGTTTACTGACAGTATGTAGCGTCCTCTACTGAATAAAAGGTATTAACCCTCATGGAACACGTAGATACGCATGTCCTAGAGGGCGCCACCAACTCAGTATCTGTTGAAATCTGGAAAAATGGTGTCCAACGTGTATTTTGACAAACGTCGTAATTTCTTTAATTTGGAAACTGCTTGAATTAGTATTGTCACAGCCATTCATATCTAGTAAGTGTGACCAACTTAAATATCCCTTGTTACAAAGTGGGACTTTTCTTTAATGTAGTCCATGCAATTTCAAAAAAAAAAATTCATTGATTTGTCTACAGAGGGAGTTCTGTTTGCATCATTATTGTAATGTTGAAGTAATCAAAACAAAGCTTCCCATAATTGAAATATTTCCCTTGCTCTTTTTTGCAGTGATGGCGGTGACCGATTCAGAAATGGCAGTTCAGGTCATGGTGGTGGTGGTGGTGGCGGCGGCGGCGGCGGGTACGGCGGAGGGTCCAATGGCTATGGCGGTGGAGGAGGTGGTGGCCAAATGGGCAATGGACGTCCGAGCTTAAAAGGCAGGCAACCAGGAGAGCGACTCCGCAAACCGAAATGGGATCTCACTCGCCTGCAGCCCTTCGATAAGGACTTTTACAGGGAACATCCCGACGTCACCAGGCGCAGCATGGTACGTAGTCATCCCATATGTCGGGTCATAGATAAATGCAGAAGGTCCGGCTAACTTATTTTTTTTCTGACTGCAGCAAGAAGTGGAGGGATATCGTAGAGTGAAGGAAGTCACCGTTCGAGGTACTAACATTCCAAATCCCATCGTCAGATTCGAAGAGGCTAGCTTTCCAGGTAGGGGCAGTGGTTTTTTGTATCGGAGGACTTTTTTTGGGATTTCGGACGGCCTTTGTAGAACTGTTTAATTTTCTGGGAACTAACCTTCTCTCTTCAGCAGATTACGTAATGTCGGTAATTCATGAGCAGAAATTCACGGAACCGACTCCAATCCAGGCCCAGGGGTGGCCCATTGCCCTAGGGGGCAGGGACATGGTGGGAATAGCCCAAACCGGCTCTGGAAAAACGCTCGCAGTAAGTGGGTTTTTTTTCTCTTATTTTTTAAAATTATTATTAATTTACTTTTCTTAAACTTCTCATTAAATGTAATTGTTGGCCCAAAAATCATAGTTAATTGTCAAAAGTTTTCATAAATTTCAAGAAATCAACCCAAAAATGCCATTTATTTTTATATTGTCTTAAGAACCTAATGCAAATGCAGGGGCTTTAGCAAGTAAAAAATGTGAAATTTTGCATTCATGAATCATGTGAAAAAATGTGAAGTTTTGACGAAAGCAAAAAAGTGAAAAATTGTTGCTGTAATGTTAATTTGTTAAAAATGAGATGTTATAAGGCTCTCAAAAATGTTGAACCTTACAAATACCAAGTTTGCATGAAAATTGGTTGCTAAATACACGATTAAATGTTTTTGTTCTATTATTAACCCTATCAATCAGTAGTCTTTAAAATTTTGCTTACTAAAGTGGAGAATGTAAAGTTTGGAGACAGAATTTGGTTCAAGTTCTTAAAATTTTTTTATGAAGTATAAAAATGTGATATTTAGGAAAAGCTTAGTGTGAAAATATGAAAAAATGCTTTTGCGAGCTGAAAAAAACCCTGAAAATTTAAGATAATTGCTCGCATCTCTGTAAAATCCTAGCAAAAATGTGTTCTTTTGGGGCGGCTGCTTTGCATTCACTTTCTGGGAATCCCAAATTTGGTTCAAGTTCTTAAAACCTTGAGCTTTGAAGTGAAATTATGTGATATTTTGGAAAATCTTGGTGTGAAAATGTGAAAAAAAAATGCTTTTTTGAACAAACAATAGACAATTTAAAGGGACAGTCTCACTTTGAAACAAGTTGGTTTTAATAAAAAGAGCTTGAAAAATTATAATTACAATGGAAATTGCGATTGCATTCGACAGTATCTATCAATAAATAAAATGATCTGAATACCTGGATTTGGTTGGCAATGCAAAGCTTTAATAGACGCCATGTTTAT
>JAQIXP010003778.1:0-12468 GCA_034700285.1 Proteroiulus fuscus
ATTTCCATTTTAATTACAATTTTTCACGCTCTTTTTATTAAAACCAACTTGTTTCAAAGTGAGACTGTCCCTTTAAGTGAATTTTAATTTTGGGAAGAAAGTTCTTATTATTGAATA
Organism: Proteroiulus fuscus; assembly: GCA_034700285.1. NCBI lineage: Eukaryota > Metazoa > Arthropoda > Diplopoda > Julida > Blaniulidae > Proteroiulus > Proteroiulus fuscus. The sequence goes on from JAQIXP010003778.1 coordinate 118, forward strand.
TGCCCTACTGTTATTATTTTGAATGAGCTGTCTGCATGAGCCACCATTAAATTGCAAATATTTTAGCATATTTATTATTTTATACGAAATTTTGTATACTCTCCAATTATTTACTCGAGAAATAGGAATCAATTATAATTTGTAAACGGTAAAATCAACTCACATCTAAAAAGGCATCTACGTGCATTTCGCTACAGGGTGCATCGACTATCTTTGCAGCCAAGCGAATGCCGTGAGCAGCATCAGATAGGCATTGAATATCCTTTTCGCTGATTAGGTCATCAGATCCCGGTCCTACCAAAATGAATTCCACGGAGACAGTGATTTGAGGAGGAGGGCCACCAGACTTATGGGAAAACAATGGAAATGCACGGGCAACGGCGCAGGCAGAGGCATACACATCACTCCGTTCGCAAACAATCTGATCGGTTAACAAATTGTTCAAATACAATTCTAATTGGCCCATTATTCAAATAGCGAATCTCAACACAAAATAAACTTACCACAAAAAATTGATTGATGCCTATGGTTAAATTTTTCACCAGTTTGGTAAGAGCGTGAGCACGAGAAGGCGCATTATGACGGCTACATTTGGTCGGAAGAGCGGCTACGTGAGCAAAATTTAGATACAAGGGGCAAGTATCCGTCGGAGTAGGGTGCAAATTAGTTATAGCTAAATCATAATCCTGAAAAAATAGGTCATGTGTTAAATTTAATCTTGCAATTTAGGACCTTTTAACAACAAATTATAACAAGAATAAAAAAAATGTGAATTTTAGCAAATGTGTCCTGCAGAAAAGTTGCATAGAAACTAATTATAAGTTGACAGAATTAACAGATCAATCTGCACCTCTGCTAAAAATTTCCCATTTTTAAAATATTCTTGTTATACACAGGCGATCCTTTCGATCTCACCTCTTTCGAAACACGTGGTTCTAATTTAGTACGAACTGCATTAAACCCTAATTTCGCCAAGTTTTTCACCTGCCCGATAATCACCACCGGATGATTTTTTGGATCGGATGGCGACAGGAGTGAGGAATACTTTAAAGTTGTGTTTGCCATGTTCTGTAAATTCCAGAGCTTAAAATTAATTTAATAAATTGTTTAAAAAATATAATTGTGTAAAACTTAATGAGAAGTTCTTTTATTCATTCAGAAGACAATTGAAGAGCTGAAATCAAAAACCACACGAGTCCAGATTTTTTTGTTTTGAGAAAAAAATCCTGAGCTTAAAATCCAGGATTTTCTATGCAGGAGTGCTTCCACACTCTCCCCCACTTTAATATGACACCCACTATTAATAGTAGGCCTACCAGCAAGGTTAACTCATGCATGGGAGGGGAGAGGCAGCCAACCCCATAAAAAAACCCCTCCCCAGTACGAGCACCCTGTTCAGACTAGTTATATAATTAATTTTACCATTAAACATTAGCAAATAAGCAGCTTGGATTAATTAAAAAGTATTTCAAGGTTGCAACTTAATACACTGAAGTCGTTAAGTAACAACTTATAAGTGAACTCTTCCATACTTTCGCATTAGGTAATACTCGATCACCCCTAAAACATCCCATTCTTGCAAGTCCATCAATAATTTCGTGCATGCTAAACAGATATATTTCATAAGCCTGGGCGTTAATAATTTCTCGCAATGCATGAGTGGAACCTTGGTCATGCTCCCTTAAATCCCCTTCTAATAGCATAATTATATAACGCAAATAAAGACAAAAGAAATGCAAATCCTACCTGCTTTTCCAATGCCAGCTCCTTGTCGTCCCTCGATGACGTCTGCAGAGTTCCATGACATCGGCACAAAGTTGCCGCCTGGCGGTTGGCCTTGAAAAGTACATGTACCCACTTAACCTTTGACAGCTGATGCCAATTTATCATAGTTAAACTTTCAGCTGAGTTTCAAATGTCAACAATTAAAACATCGTCAGGCCATTCTCTACAAGAAAACTACAAGGTTAGCTTTTGCTTTGCTCTCATTAATAATTAAGCTATCTGTTCAACTGACGCATTCGCGCAACTCTGGATCTGGAGTCGAGCCTCTCACCAGGTCCCACCCAAAATTTTTATTTCGACACCCAGCACGAAATTAGTCAAGGACAGCAATACAGTCCTGGTTAGAGGCTTTACTTCAAAAATGTACTACGTTACAGTATTATGTAGGGGTCTGCTAATGTTTTCTGCTAAATAACTCATGAAGCGACCAAGAATTTCACGAATTATTGTTGAAACTTCAGTTTAAAGAGTTAAAAATGGACCATGTCATGGATCCCTGCATTAAATTGCCACTGAGTGAAGATATTCTTGAAGAAACAGAGGCCAAAGCAAAAGACTGGGCAGGAGTACATGGTAAATATAGAGCAATTTATAGATTAGCAGTTTTATACCCAATATTAAATTATATACTTTAAGACATAGCAAGGATATGTTTGGATAAGTTTGGATATGCTGGACAGTGTGGACTGTGGAAGTGAAGCCATTGCTTTTCTACACTGCCATCCTACAGGGGTAAACCCTGTAGAGAACACAGACTGTGCTCAAAGTCCTCTAACCTAACAGAAACTAGCATTTTTAAACATTGCATCCCTATGAGATGGCAGCTTCACTATTCCACATTAGCGCCCAAGATTGCTTTTAGGGAATTTATAGGTATAATTTCCTATTTAGGCTCAAGTGCAGCCTATTCCTTAAAATTAAATTCAGATTGGAAAGACCCACTAATCCTGTGGTTGAAAATAGAGCCTACCTATGCCATAGTATGCTTTGTTATCCTGATACCTGGTAACTGTACAATTTTGGTCAAACTCTACCTTCAAGGTGCAATCAAAAAGATCAGATTGTATAAATGTTACTCGTAATTTTGCCAGCAATTTTTACTGCAACAGGACTTCAAACTGAAGGAATTTGATTTTATACCGTAATCAAGTAGCACCTAAGGGCTTAAATAAACTGGAAAATGTTTTATTTTTTAAATAAAACACGTTTAATTATTATGACTTACATGGTTGGTTCTCGGAGGGTGGGACAAACTCGTTTAATTGCTTGTAATATGTGTTCTTCAGGAGTTGTTCTTCGCACATCAGAAGCGGATCCAATCCACAGATTAGAGTTCGCACCACACACTCTTTTACCTTCGCCATTTCCAAGTAGAGAATTCCACAAGGCCAAACGTGTACAAAAGGACTTGAATGAACTGTTGCACCTCGTAGCTCATGACCGGGAATTCTTGACCAACTGCCTGAAAAAGTAATGAACATGTTGGCTTTATTCTGTAAAGTTATTTTCATTGCCCCTAACAATCTGAAAAAAATACTTTGCATACTTTGTTATATTTAATTCACTTTGCTGCTACCACCTGTCCCAATTTCTAATATATTTTTCCTGGGTCTTTTAAATTGCATTAATTATTGACCAATGGGACTTTTGCAGCACGATAGCCGTTGACGAATTCACTGCAAGGTTATTCAAAATTTATGAAACGGTTCAGGATGAAGGAGCAACTCAGGTAATGAAACCCGGTAACCCATCCTACAGATCAGTTCTAGAAATTTCAGTCAGGGAGAATCAAAGTTTATTGAACTGATTACTTGCTTTCAATGTTTCAGGCATTAAGTCTTGGCATTATTAGGTGTGATTATCTATTAGATATCACTAATTTAAGTCCAGATGGCTTGCCAGTTATAAAACAAGTTGAAATGAACACAATTGCTTCCAGTTTCGGCTCCCTTGCAACTGAAATGAGTCATTTGCATAGGTTGGTATGAATTAAAATAATGGAGTCGATTAAAGGCAATTAATTCTACAGTGCTGACAGAAAATAAGCATAAACTTCTCTCGGCATTTTGGATAGTTGCTTCTTTTACACAAAGTAAATAAGATTCAAGCAATTTTTCAAATAAAACTTTTAGGTACATTTTAAGAGAATTGGGCCATGAGGAATTAAGTGCAAACGTGAGTATTTTCACATTCAAAACCAAATTTGAAATTAATTCGATGAAGTCACCTTTAATTGAGAAGTTTTGTAGGTTCCTAACAATTCTGCAGTCGTAGGACTTGCGTCGGGTTTAGTTTCGGCGTGGGAAGCTTATGGCTCTTCAAGGTTATTGTCATGAACTTGAACTCATCTGAAAAAATAAATTAATAAGTTTAAAGCACGTAGTTTCTACTTTGAATTGCATCATTTGTGTGGCTTTTCTTTTCCGTTATCTGAACAAAACTATTTATTATTCAAATTAAGGAACTTTTTCAGATGGAACTAAGGTTAAAACTTTTCTTTTCAGTGCCACCATCGTATTTTTGGTAGAACCATTTGTCCGAATGATAGGGGACCAAAGACTACTAGAGTACGAGATTCTCAGGCAAAAGCCCGAAATATCCATTATGCGTCGTACGCTGAGAGATTTTGGGGAGAACGGCAGCATCGAGGACCAGCGTTTATTCATGTAAAAATGAAATGTTTTTTCTGGATGTCATGATCACATTTTGCCTACTTTCTCAATCTTGTTTTAGTGACGAACGAGAAATAGCTGTGGTTTATTTCCGAGACGGTTACATGCCTCACCAGTATCCGTTAGAAATTGTACGTAAAATATGTCAAACGTGTGCTTAAAAACCTTTTTTATTTAAATTAATTTTTAAATAATAAAAAGGACTGGGAAGCGAGGTTAATGTTGGAGACATCTCGTGCAATTAAGTGCCCATCCATACAGTACCAATTAGCTGGGTCCAAAAAAGTACAACAAGAACTTGCCAAACCTAACATTCTCAAGCGATTCTTTAAAGACCCATCGAGGGAAGAAGCTATTTGTGACGTTTTTACTGGGTTGTATTCGCTAGATGAAGTAAAAGTTTTTAATTTTATTTCTCAGTCCCTGTTTTCTGTTCATGACAATTTTGAAAAGTTATTAATTTTAATTTCAAGGCTGATAATGGGGAAGGTCCTGTTGCTGCTGCTATTGAAAATCCCCAAAATTTCGTTCTGAAACCACAACGGGAAGGCGGAGGTAAATGGTTTTTTTATTTTTTGAATAATAATTGGATTTTTTATAAACTAACTTTTAATGGTGTATTTACAAAAGGCAATAATATTTACGGTGACGATGTCAAAGAAGTTTTGTTGGCATGTAAGAACCCTCATGAACTGTCAGCATATATTTTGATGGACCGCATTGTGTCTCCGACGACCACAAACTACTTTGTGAGACCTGGAAGCAAATCGGAATTGGCAACTGTGGTCAGCGAGTTAGGAGTTTACGGAATTATTATGGGGTATATCTGTTCCTTACGAAAATGGTGGTATTTTTTACCAGTATTGTGGCCTTTAATTATAAATTGTACTGCTCTTGCTTTCAGTTCCGAATCGGAAATTCTGTTGAATGAAGAAGTGGGACATTTGCTGAGAACCAAAATGGCGGACAACGATGAAGGAGGGGTCGTTGCTGGATTTGCAGCTCTGGATGGAATGTATCTCATTTAATTCACTGTTACACAGCTTACTTTCTCCTATTCGTAGTTGATCGTTTACACGATACAGGGAAACATTAAGCTTTAAGATTTAAATGTAATTCTGCAGATAAAAATAATGCACATTTTTGGAACTATTGAAACTAGGACGAGGGTGAATGTTACATTTCTCACGGTTAGTAATCTCAATTTAACCTCAATAATATCTCATCGTTTTTTACCCAAATTATAATCAAAATTGCACTTACTAGCGAAGAGAAAAGTACTTTGGTATTAAGTACCTGTTTTGCAGCTTTTAGATATTAAGAAAAATTCCTAAACCTATCCACCTGGAGACTAAAATGTGCATTTGTTTGAAGGTAATTTGTGTTTTGCCTAGTCAGATTTTCAGTATACGCCTTAAGGCATTGGTATTGGAAAGGCTCATGTAAAAGGATATTTACTCAATATAGTCTGAATGGGATTTAGTACAAACAAATCAGACTAGTATTTATAGCATTCCTTTATGCAACTATCCAGGCAGCAATAATCATTTGCCAATTATCTTTGCCGATAATACTATTGCCTTCATTTTTATCAGTCTTCTATGTTATACATAACTTGAAAATCATTAAAAATATATTTTGCTCTTTTTTTATCGAATTCATCTTGAACATTCCAATGTTATTGATAAATATTATATTTGCAAATGTTAAGTTTTATTTGCATAGTTCAACGAGTTTGCTTTTTTTTAAAAAACCGAGAGTTAATGGTTTTTAACATTAAATAAAGCTATATAGAGCAATTTTAAAATGGTCATGTCAATTTTTTTAAAGTTTTAAACGTTTTATATCCTCCGAACTGAAGTCAACTCTATGTGAATGAAAAAGAAAACATGATTAGTGAACGAATAGGTTCGCTAAACACATTTTTTCTTTTGAAAGAGCGTACCTCTGAGATAAAACTTTGCGCACTTCGGATGGTGTTAATCGCCACGTCAAGGGTCCTGAATTTTGTCCCCAATAATCCAGGATTTCACCAGCCTAATAAAGTGAATAGAAATAGCAATTGCTGTGTTGAAGAGAATTTTAAGGATTCAACTTGTCATTCAGAACATAACTGAAATATATTGAATTCCATATAAAGAACTGATATTCAAGCCTAATTATTTTAAACAGAAATTTAGTCAAATACCAATATGAGCTGGCAAAAATTATTTAATTTGGTAAATATTATTTAAATGCACAATCAATACATGCAACCAAAACTTTGAAATTTAGCATTTTATCAGGATACAATAATACGTTAACTAAAGGATCGTGCCCTATATTAAAACTAGTCATTTTGAAAACTTACCCGTTCCAAGTTTAATATGGTAGCAATCTGCGTCAATCGTGAAAACTTTTCACGTATGGACCAGGTTGTGGCACCCGTCAAATAACCCACGAGAGAACGGAGCTCCTTGTCGTACTGCAGACCACCCAGCTGAAACAAATTACTGAATATTAAACTACCGAAGAGAAACGAGGCAACTTCAAAACTGTGCATTAACCAAACTCAACTCTATTGAAGCACGATTTCATCGTAACTTTTTCTAACTGTGTTGTCACTTCATTGGTAAGAGCATTAACTATGCTATCGTAGTTACTAGCACTAAGATGACCCTTAAAACTAATCAACAGATTATCCAAATTCATAATCAGAGTTTGGACGAATGGATCATTTACTTCATAATTGGAAAATTCCTCCTATAAAGACATAATCACACATGTAAACTCCAAATGTATGCAAAACACCATGCTTTTAAAGAAAAAAAAGATTACCTCAGTAATTTCATAATTGACAGAGAGAAATGCTTCAACCCAAGGGCGGATCCGTGGGCGGATTACGCTTGTGCACAACTGCTTTATACCACCATCCAGAATATGCTTAAATCTATTACTAATGGCATTCAGACCCGATAAACAGCTCTGGAAAACATTTTTAAGAATTACTGTAATAGTAATTTCTACAACTGTCTTGAATCTAAAGAAATTCAATAAATAAATCACCTCCAATTTCCCCTTTTCTTGCGGTTTTATCGGACCAAAATTCTGCTGGATTTCTTCCTAAATAATAATAAAAAGTTGAAGAAATCATTCTTGTAACCATTTCTTATGTTTTCACAAGCTCCCTAAAATTTGACAATTAAGGTGCACTCTCCAAACAAAATTTTCTACCAAAATAGGGTTCAATTCACATTCCAGCAAACCAAATGTAACTGCCTCATGCCTTGAGTTCAAAAATTTCACCAGGAGAATGCACATTCGAATGTACTCTCCAGCTTGTGCATTATCCAGCAAATCAAATGTAATTGCTACAAGCAGTACATCACATTTTGGAACACAAATTTCTTGAGGCAATTGCAGCATAAAATAAAATGAAACTCGCCTCTAAGGATTTCTTTAAAGTTAATGCAAAATCTGAAGCTGCCTCTAAATTATTCAAGGCAACCATGAAGGCAGTTTTAAATTTTTCCTGGTCAGTTGCTTGAAGCTTGCCTTGCTGTAAGCTGGTCTGCAGAACATTGTAAGCTTGGGTGAAGTCGATCATTCCACTGGGGTAGCCCTGTTTCAGTTGGATTTCAATAGCACTTAGAAATTTGGATTCTAATGTGGTGCAAGCATTGTTAAGCATGGCACAGACTCCATCCACGCTCGACGTAGACAATGCTCTTCTAATGCACTTCTTTACAATAAAAAATATGTCGTCGACCGAACTTGATGTCAGTGCATCCGGATCGATGACATCCATATTAATTGCCTATAATAATAACATTTTCTACTGAATGACCATTTTTCCGACAATTTCAGTTAGCCTGCTTTTAACTGTTACACTACCTTATTAACAGATTCGCGTAAAAAGAACTCTTCCATCATTATATAGTATCCCAAAAGTTCTTGTATGATGTGACTCAATTCACAGTCTTTTATTAATTTATCAACTCTTTCCAATTGCTCTGAATGGAAAAATGTATATTTAAAAAAAATCGTACTCTTAGAAAAATACTCCTATAAGATTTTAAATACCATTTTTACAGTCAACGTCTTGGAATCCAACTTCAATATCACCCTATACAAAATAGGATAATTTAAAACTACATAAAATTTCAGCAATTTTCAGTAAATCAATTAAATTCAATGAATATTTACGCTCATCCGACGTTTAATGAAACGAATGTAAAGTTCGGCTCTCGCACTGAGAAGCGCAGTTTCTCCCAATAGAACGTCCATATCTCGGGGATCTAGTCGACTGAAATCAAGTTTGTAAACCTTAGACCTCGGCCAAAATTTTATGTGAAATTCCAACATGGGGCTAGCTATATATGACGTCACGCAATTTCAGCAAACTACTATTTCCCACAATCTGAAATTCTCACAACCCCCTTGTATATTAATAGGGAAGAAAAAGGCTTTGTATGCTCATGATAAATGCTTGGGAAAGTGTAATAAAACGTATTGTGGTTATTTAGTATCCCAACCACCACAACAGACCCCTAACAGTGCGTGACGTTACAAATAGATGGCTCTTAAATTATCAATAACGTACAGCTCGGACGAACTTCTATGTTGATTTACTGTTAAAACTTGAACAAGCTGGACTTGTTTATGAAACTGTCGTGCCTTTTTAAACTCCTCCACAATTTTCTTAGCCTGCCTGTCACATTCCTTTTGTAAAATCTCAATTACCGTTGACAATTTCCCCGGCCCTATTCATGAATTTAGCATTACTCCTTATATTATTAAAGATTTTACAGTTTAAACATGATTAGCAATGCAAAATTACCATAATATGTCTCCACTAGAGGTTGATTAATTTCCACAAAACGAGCAATTCCTTCGAATAGGAGAGTGACAGTGTCTGCATAGATGACACTGGCTCGTTTATCAGCAGGACTTGCCGTTGTGGCTTGCTTCAGATTTTTCTGAGCTGTTTCCGCAATCTGGTATATCAAACACGAGTACAACTTAACAAAAGAAACTTAATATGCATTCGATTAAAAAGTCGAAAATTTTACTTATAAAACCTGCCTGAGAACAAAGATAGATCGCATATTTCTTAAGCCCTTCCTCGTGTTGTTTAAGAAGAGGAAATATTTTGAAAAATCTTTCAACAGATGCTAAATCATCATCACGTACGGCTTCGTCGAACTTTTTTATCACTATATTTTTTAACTTTGCTTCAGCATCATGTAACACGCTAAAAGAACTGTCCAATGTACTTCCTAAAAATGTAGAAACCATTTTTAAAAAAAATTATATTGAGTTTTTGTTGAACTAACGATAAAAATGGCATTCGACCTTCGGTCATATCTCTGGCAGTTGATCTCAAAACATTTTCATCCAAAGCAAGGAAACGGTGGACATGAGCAGCGGCCTACAACAAGCGTTTAAATTACACTATTGAATTTTACCTATTTGCTGGAGCCATTAAGCTAGAAAATGGTGAACAACTTGCTAATTTTTAATCTATTTTTTTGGTTTACTAAAAATATTTGCTAATTTTTTTTAAATCTTCCACAAGTGTCCCAACTATTTTTTTTGCAAATCGTATGCCTTGCCTGTTCATAATCTTCATTTTCCAGAGCAGATTGTACTCCATCAGTACAAAATTTGACATCCAAAACATCCTCCACACGACGCATGCAGTCATTTACTCTGCTCTATATAAGGATTCAGAACATTTCCAATTTACATTCATGTTCACTTCTCTCACAACAACATCAACGCAGAAAATTGTATCATATTTACTTTAGCCAAATCTAACTGACGGACTTTGCTGCTTACAGTTTCAGCTAAGTTAGATGTAAAACTGATCATGTTGGACAGCTGATCAGCATCAGCTTGTACGAATTGCAAATTTGGTCTAAATTAGTTTACAAATGAAGATATATATATAACAAAGCTTAAAGCTCATGTATAGGTAGGACATTTCTAGCATTATTTCAAATAAGTATAGGTGCAGTGGTTGTCGGATAAAAATACTTTCTAACTCCACCGATATGCATATGTATACGTGTGTATTTATCCATGCAATGTTAGTTAATAGTAATTTCGTTAAGCTAATGTTAACTTAGTCAAATCTTGGACAGTCAGGCAAATAGGTGGGGGCTTTAAGGAGTCACTTTACAAATGAGCCACCAGTTGGCAATTTTGACAAATTTGGCACTATGTCACGGGTATATATGTCACCTCAAGATTAGTCTTTTGCTTGCATGGTTTTCCCTATACCGTATAGGGATAGCATGCTAGCAGAAGACTAATCTTGAGGTGAGACAAGAGTATAGCTGTCATGGTGTCAGGCTTTCATTTGATTTAGGGCTCAGATGCTTTGGATCTAGGGACCAAATTCCCTTGACAGAAAGCAAGTTTTTTACTCGACACTAATTAAGGAGCATTTGAGTAACTCACAGCATCTTGTGCAGCGCAATTACTTTATTTTCCAATTGCATTTTGTGATCAAACAGGGAGTCAAGTTCCTTAGTAACATTTTCCTGAAAATACAGTGCTTATCAGTATTAAACTGTCTACAAAATGATATAGCACCAATAACGATTGAACATTTAAGATTGTACTTACTTCATCTAAGCATAAATTATGGTATTTATTCCTTAATTCTTCGACAATTTCCAAATCTTCGGAATTAGCAGTTATAACATTCGAAGTCATTTTAAAAAATACGTAGGCATAGAATTTCAAAATGACCTAAAGGTGGCGCTGATCACTGATCATTTTCGCGCCAAATATGTGGTTTGTATAAAGAAGAACAGATGGCGCTGCAGTGATCTCTGATTCTTATGTAAAAGATGGCCGTACGCTATGTAAGAAGGGTGTTGTTCGGCGGTCTGTGTTCTGTTTGAAAATCAGCTCGTTATCTTCGGGTAAATAAGGGATAAACTAGCAATTCGGTGAGTGTTTACCATTTAATTTCATTTATCAGTTACACCATTAGATTACTAGATAAGTGGGCTTGATTTGGCATGTATTTTATAGTTACCATTGTCTGTTATTCAATATGATTTCCCCGTTGAAATCGTTAAGCCTAAAGGTGACGGGTGGGGTAAGGCAGGTACCAATATCATTAAATCAGAGCCACCTTACTACCGGAGAGAATGACTCATTAAAACGCATTAGAATATAGGGGATGTGTCATCGATACGCTAATGTTTCACGTAATTCTATATTGTCGGAGATATTTAAAGAGATTTTATTATTTATTAAATAAATCCACGTACTAATGGGGCCAAACTAAACAATAGGGTCCTGGACCATTTCTCTGTTTTCCTGCCTTTTTTGTGGGGAAAAATGAGGGGGGATGAAGGGGGTCCTACTTGTAAAGTTCTCTTCAATCTGATGAAAACCCTTTGTATCGTATGACAAGGTTTGATTTCAGTCAGAAAATTGATGAATAGGTTTACAAATTTCAAATAAACATGAACAATTTTCTGAACAACAAAATTAGATGTGTGCAGGGAAGCTTGAGTTTTGCAATATGACCACACCTTTAATTACAAATCTTTTAAATTTGACTACCGGCTTATAGAAAATTTGAACCAATACTTCTAGACATACGGTTCTTGTAAACCCACGTATAAAATTCAATTAGGCCTATTTAGGGTTTTTTTGGACTTCACTCTGGGAAAAAGAATTCAAAAATGGATTCAGTATTCACTTGACTTATCACAAATACAAAATTCTGTCATTTGGGAGATCATTTGTGCCCCTTGAAAAGTCCATGACTGGTAGGCCTATTCAGAATAAAATTTCCTTTTAATTTTTAAAGAGACAGTCTCACTTTGAAACAAGTTATTTTTAAACAGTACACAATTATTAGATATTAATTTCTGTGCCAATAATAATT
>JAQIXP010003779.1:0-12467 GCA_034700285.1 Proteroiulus fuscus
TTCCATTTTAATAATAATTTTTCACGCTCTTTTTATTAACACCAACTTGTTTCAAAGTGAGACTGTCCCTTTAATGGTTTTATATAAATGTACTGAATTCCTCTAAAAGCATGCATGTATGTATATGTTATGTTAGCTTGTGCTATGACTGTATTTTGGTTGACTAAATTATTCGAATCAGTGGCCAAGAACTGAATTCATGACCAGGAAGACACAAGTATACATAAAGTGCTGCGCATAAAATAACTTTATAAAGCTAGTATACAGTGTAATGAGAGCATATCCTGATTTGCAATTTATATTTCGTTTAAACAAAAGAAGTCCTTAGTTAATTGATAATCAAAATCATGCAAATTAATTTAAAATGCAAGCTCATCTGTAAGATTAATGGATTGTGTATTCCTTTCTTGTCATTGTAATAAAAACTTGTATCTTAATGGAAACGCTTATAGGTATAAAATTACAAGAGTCAAGACGATATTGTTTTCAAAGTTACCATAATTTCATGGAAAGTGAGGTGTTTCTGGTACAGAAGTTCATGCCATTTTGTGTCACACTAACAAATTCGATATGTGCACCCCCAATTAGCTATGCAGATGCCAAACCTGCACTCCACCTAAAACCAGGTACTGGTATTCAACAACATCCGAGGTGTGACTAAATATGGAACTACATTGTCCAATATTTTAAAACTCTAATGTTATCCAATAAATTTTCTCTTATTTTTTATCTCCTGGACTTTATCTGTGGCATGAGTTCTGTACCAGAAAACAAAGTTTCCATTAAATTATGGTAACTTTCAAAATTACATCCTCTTGCAATGTAATAAACCTATAAGCCGGACACCCTGTATATAAATATAATTGGTATACAAAATTTATTTTACAAGCTCATATTTTACAATTAAAAGCTTTCAATAATTAGGCACTGCATGCATTCAAGATAGATACACATGTATGAAAATAGGTAAAGCAATTAGTTAGGTAGTGCAACTCATGCATAGAAAAGTTGTGTAAAATGTTTTCTTTGATGTAACAAATTATAATTTAATCAGATGTTAAAACAGAAACTAGATAAATTAACTTTCAGTCAGTGTTTGCCCCATTTCTTGGAGCGTAAATACATTTTATAAACTGACATGTACTTTAAAAATGTAAGTCTAAAACAAAGCTTTTAATATAATTACATTTAATATTTCAATTGCATTAAAATAATAGGTAAACATAGCATAAATTTGTAAGTGTACTTACCATAACCACCCCTTCTGAATCAACTTCATGATAACGCAATGCAGCCAATAAATTTCTTGCATTTGAACTTCATTTGAGACAGCCACAGTCAAGAGCGGTTCCAATCAACCCTCTGCAAAAGACAAGATGTTTCCAAATAAAGAAAACCATTTTTATCTTGGAAAGCAATTGATGTAAACAGCTATTTAAGAAATAAGGGGAGTTTGGTTAAGATGATATGGGCAATTGAAAGGAGCATTTTTTCTTGCGCTTATCTTTTTTTTTGCTGAAGAAGCTGCCGTCATATACAATTTCACAAATACGTGGATGGGAAAGAAAACAAAAGGGCTTGTCCAATTTAAATGATTGGATATGAGAGAGGACTCCACATTCGGTCATGTTGATTGCACAAACAAAATTGCAATTGCATTTCCCAGATATTAACGTACTCCATTCATTCACTTTATATAAGCTACTTGCAGGAATCAAACATGCCATTTTGCGGGCTTTAAAAAATGATTATGGTTGGTCCACACTCCATACAAAAAAATAAAAGATATAAAAATTAGTCTGCTAAAATAGCCAGTAGCTTTGCTCGCTAGAAGATTATTAAAAAAAAAAATTCTACAGCCCCAACAATACCAGGTTTGTCTCAATCACTTCCCCTATTTAATACATTTTTTTAAAAAAATAAAAAGGCAAGTCAACGAAGTACGAAAAAAATTGTTGGAAATGAAAATTGCAATTCTAGTCTAACTGCAAATTCCACCGACAGCACAGCTAATTAATGTCTCCTATAAAAAGATACCGTGCTATATTTTGAAAAACTGCTTCCAGAAGTTATGAATGCACAGATCTCACCATAAAAATACTTTCCCTTACTGTATGTATTCAGTTTTAAATTCAATTGAACTGCAGGATAAAATTTAAATGTCCAACTTACATTGACCAAACATGTGCATACCGGAAGCTATAATCGCAGCAAATTCCTTGCTTTTTTAACATCCAACAAATTTCAAAATAAACTCATATATTCCAACAAAGGATGAAACAGTTTGTCATGCACTACTAGTCTTAGTAGTGGTACTGCTATTCAATTTTACAAATGAGTTGAGGGTCACAGGCCATGCTATTTCAAAGTATTTTTTGGGCCAATAGATAATTGGTTCCTTTGCAATTGAGGCTTATCCTAAATTTTTCAGCATGTTTAAGCTACTGTGTTCGTATATCTAATTATAGAATAGCTCCTAACAGTATCAGTAAGGTTGGTTGGTTGGTTCACACAAATGCTTTCATTAGGTAAGAATAAAACAATTTAACCTTATGCGATTTAACAGAATGTCACCTAGCACTCAGAACCATAATGATATGACAGGAACGTGATATATACACAAGAAAAAGTCTTTCATATATGAAGTGCTCACCCTTAATTGCATTCACAAATTCTCATCATTTAGTAACAACTGTAAACAATTAGACAAACAAGGCTAATACCAAGTTGCACACATTATGTCACCTCCATACCAATAAATTGGTAACGGTTGAACTCCATTATCATGGCCTGCTAGCAACAGTTTCTAGTATGTTGTTATAAAAAACAAAATTAATGGTTGATATAATAACTATAAAAAAAATGAACTTTTCCATCATGCATGCACTATTTGGAAAAGTGTTTCTTACTTGTAACATGACTTTGTGAAATATATTTTTTAATTTGATGGGAAATTAGGTTGAATTCTAAATATTAAAACAGTGTCACTATGCTTGCAATTAACAACAATATCGAATTTAGCTTGAATTGCAAGAAAGTGTTCGGAAAAATCATTCCAGCTTATTAAACTTTTAAGGATTAATTGACACCAGACTTTACCAAGTTATAACGGCTATAACTGAAACATTTTCTGGTCACTGGATTGAATAATTGCAACTTTGAAGGTACAGCGTAATTACCATGTTAGGCTAAATCTTAAATCAAAATCTGCATGCATTATAATACATGATGAATAAATTGAATATAAAGTCACACTCAGCAAATTTTGTTCTTGCAATGTTTACATTCATTCGATGGAGAAATATCGGAATGCAGCTCAATATTAACAGCTCTTGTAAAAATAAGATAAATATTATGATGGTGATTATAGAAATCAGTAGGGCCTACCCCGGTTTAAATATTGAAAGGTTGCATTAAAACTTTTGAGTAAAAGATGAAAAATTTAAGAGGTCGTTTTCCATATTCTTATCTTTTTAAAAGTTATACACATTGAGTGTATATTTGTATGGTTACAGTTTTGTTCAGTTTTTATCAATATCCCTGTATAAGTGATAGGATATTCTCCTGCAGTGTCAACTTACGATTTGGTTATAGTGTGCAGAAAAACCAATTCCATCAATTAAAATTTAATGTACAATGTACGGTAGCTGGATTAAATAAGATTTTATAAATTTAATTGCAATAATAATTCGATCTGATGAGTAAAAAAAAACAATTAGCTTAATTTAACCTAACGCACTAAATGCTGACTTTTTATTGTATAATGTATAAACGTGCGTTTCTATCCAAAGCATTTGAGGACAAATTCGATGATGACATTTATGATCCTTAATATTCAAAAGTCACAGAACTCCGAATTAATATTTCAAAAAAAGATTTGAGTAAATCCTAGAAAGTAATTGCTTTTTGCCTTAAATTGCCTTGCAGAATATGAGAAGAACTTCGAATTTTTTTGAAGTCTTATTTGCAGAAAGAATCGATCCTGACTTCGTCATTTATTGCAAACTTGATGCAACCAAAATGGCACAATGAAACAGACTTCATAGCAATTTCCAAATAAAATACAGCTGGCTTATAATTTTTCAGCATGGTGCACACAAGACGTTTTTATTAAGGGCATATATCGTCCCAAAATTTGGCCCTTATATAGTTTCCATTAAATAAAAGAAGGTATACTATATAACCATGGAAGATGCATTATCCACCAAAAAATGAATGTCTATATCAGGTAGACCTTATAGTCACTGCATTATATTGTATACATAATTAAACTTATAATAACGCGTTAGTATATTTTAATCTTTTATTAAAATAAATGAGAACGTTTGCTTTCTTTTGATTACCTGGTAAAAATGCAATTATACGACATCTGTTTTCTCAAAAAAGATTTTCACTAGTGAAAATCCCTTGTGCACCCCAAAAGAGACAGTATCAAATAAGAAACAATGATGTATTCTGCACTGCAAATGCCATTAACATAATAAAGAAATTTCTATATTTAGTCTTTGTTTATAACCAGTAATTAAATCACACTCTGTATACATGCATGTTATTATGACAAAACTGCGGCTGAGAATATGAACAATAGTCTGATTTTGAACATTTCATTGAATTTCTCATATCAGCTATAGCTGCACGCAAATATAGAAAACGGGGACAGTCATATCATTTGTCTGCATATTATTTCTATACAATCTCACATCAAATTATAGACTCACATGTACACACAATGATTGTATACTTTTAGCAAATTTTGCTTAACAATACACATTTTGTATATAGTCCTTTTTTATTAATTTATAGGCCTATATATACACATGTATAATTAGCGTGTGTCATATAGAATGAGAGAATTTCTTTTTAAAATGAATCATTTAATAAGATATGCATACAATATTGATTGATTTAAAATGACCCAAAATGCAACAATGCTATGGCATAGTTTTATAGATAAAACAAAGGATTGCGAATTCTATATTCCCAAGGAACGATTTAAAGGAATGACAGTGCTGTATTGATATATGCGACTAAGATAAATGCATTTTTCAACAGATCTATTATTCATGCAAAATCATTATAGAAATACTTGCACACAACTACATGATATGTCATGCTGCGCATGCAAAATGTTTGTCTAATTGTTATAATCGCTCTTCGACCACCCCCCCCCCTCCAACTTTATTATTCTGCATTCTGTCAAATCAAGCGTAAAACGACGTCATGCTCATATTTACTTTATAGCCAACTTTGACGTCACAACAGCTCCATCAACCAGGCGGCAAGTTCATACAATACCATGACTGCTAATGGTATATTTATATATATGTCTGTCAGTTCACCTTTAAGAAAATTAGCTCAATGTATAGTTTCTTTAAAAAATCTATAAAATAAATTTAACAAAATGTCCTATCTTTTGAAACTTCTGTCTGGATAGAAATTACTATGTAGCCTAAGCTAACATTTTCATAACTTTAATTTTTAATTAGAAATTAATTTGCTTAAAAAATTACTGACAGCAATTTCAAAAAGTAACCTGAATAGCACCGTTGCTATGAGCGTATTTATTTTAGGCTATATATTTATGCTTTTTGAATATCAAAGAAACTCCCAACTGAGCCAAGTTCCGTGGAATTCATCCACGGAACTCGGATTTTCAACTGTATATAGTAGGCCTATACAGTTGAAAATTAAAGAATGCTCTGCAGAACTTATACCAGGTATATAAAGAATGGCTTTAATTGTGAGAATGGATAGTCATATATTATTACTGTTAAATTTCCATGAAACAAATGTAAATAAAAAGTACAAGAAATATAATTCTGTCAGAATCTATTGCATTATTAATATGTGCTCATTACATCAAACAAACCTATTTCCAAGATAACTATATATGCAGAAAAAGACATGCATTTGGCATATTCCAAACAAGTGATTATTGAAATTGAGAAAATATAAATGAATTTTTAGTATTTTTAATTGGATCACTGACCGATTCGTGATTATTGACATAAAACAAATAGGCCTACAGGATCTAGCATTATAGCAAAGAATTATTCATTATACAGTTTTGCCAGTTTCCTGTATACTAATGAAATATTTCCTTTCTACAAATTCAAAACGATTTCCTTATTAGTGTTTCTGAAACTCACATTTTCCCAAGCATGCATGAAATCTATTTGAAATCTTTTGCACAACGCGACCATCTTGCTTTGTCGTGAGACCAATGTTTACAAAAATTTGGTAGGCTAACCATGTTCGGGTTTTTCAATTGGGTCAACCTGAAAGGAAGTGGTGATCGCTCTTATATCAGTGGCCAGTGATTTCCCTTTTGAGTGGCTAACCTAATTCTCATCACGAAAACTGCTATGGCTATCTATATCTGAGCAACTTAAACATGCTTGGCACATATTACTGAGCATATTACATTATCCGTCAAGTCTCGCATGAAGTGAGCATGCAGTTCCTTAGCACTGCAGCTAACAAATTATCACTTGCCGCCAATATAATGACAGAATGTGGACAACATTTCTGGTGTGCCAGGTATTGCTATCCTACCAGGACTTGGGTACATACAACGAATTCAGAATGTTACGGATACATAAAGCAAGCTAAAGATTTAAAATTCATTGTTCGAGGAACTGGTACACGGCCATTCCATGAAAAAGTCAACCAAATTTGATTTTTTTTAAAATTTAAACTTGTTTTAAATAGGCCTATGTTGTTTTATATAGGCCCTATCAAAAGAAAGATAAAATCTTGTAGAATATGAATATCACATTGAAATTAATTCTTTTTCTTTTAAATTTTTTAATTAATTTTAATTAATTAATTAATTAAAATTAATTAAGTTTTTTGAACTACATGAAACCCAGTGGGGCCCATTGGATCTGGCCTGATAAAAATGACCAGTCATATTAACTTTTAGACCAAGTTGTTAAAGTAAACCCCCCAAAGTTAGCCAATGTTGCTAAACTTTATTTTATAATTTTATGAATATTAAGTCAATTTTTCCATGTTTAATGTTTACTAAGTGCACTCTGTCACACCCGTGACATTAGCTAATTAAAATATTGTGCAAAAATGGAATAGCACAAAATTTTAAACTTAGTGCCATTTTAAAGCTTGAACCTTTCTCTTTATTTAAAAAAAATGTTTGACTTTAAAAATATTATAGTTTCACAGAAAATTCCCAAAATGTTATTGCATTTGCAAACCACTGTCCTTTTTTTGTCACACCCGTGACAGCAACATTTTAATTTTTTTCAACCATAAAAATATTTGTTTTTTTTAATTACTTGGCATTATATAATATTTGGACTTAGTTGATTGTATAAAAATATACAGATTTTTCTGTTTGCAAGATTTGACTACTAAAAGTGCCAAAAAACGTCTCAAAATGTCGTCAAAATGTCACACCCGTGACAATGGAATGGCTGATCGGTGTACTTGACTGTGCAATGATAGATTTGATGGTCCAGATTTCATGTTGCACGCCTTTTATATATATACCCATTAACAGCTGATACTGCATGGTAGGTTCTGGAAAGTAGGGCTTTCCTGGGTTAAACTCTCTTCTTCAACCCACCACCCCCCTTACGATAAGTTCAGAGTGTTACCCCCTAGCCACCTTTTGTCAGTTGTGTCTTGTTGTCCAAGGCTTGCTTTTTAAATGCTATTCACAATTTATGGTGTAATCCTTTGAAAAGTTGACAGTACAGGAGAATCAGCGTTATATTCACATAGAAGTAGGCGACACTGAGGTGATTATGCATAATTTTAAACTACATAATTGTATTTATGCACACTGACTTTTCTAATTTAAAAAAACCGTCCTATAATTACACAGAGCAATATGTTTGCTAAATACACGAGTATATAATACTTAATAGCATCATCAAGGCACGTCCATGGTCATTCTTATCTTAATTCGACAACTTTGCGGCAACTCCTCGCCTTTTATCAGCACGAAAACATTTGCAAAGCCACATAACAATTCACTTGGATTTGATGGCTTAATGCAAGTCTATGATTAAAATGTTAATTTACGCTTGCACTTGCCTTAACATTTCATTATACTTTATTATACTCATTAAAAGACGCCCAATCAAATCAGATCCAGTGACATCAAAATTCAGATCAGAATATATAAAATGGTTTCGCAATATCTCAGCATTTTCATTAGAAGTACATGTATTCTAAGCAGATCTAAAACAATGTAAGTTCTCATATCTGATGCTTTCTGGTTGTGGTTATTCACTTCGACAAGATGCACAGGGCACCACCTGGTAACCTTCTGTAGAATCTCAATCTTATGGACTGATTTGGTCTTGGTAACAACTTACATGCATTTTGTATATAATTAAAAACCTATCCTTTGAAATGTCTTCTATACTGCATGTTGTTTTCAACTGATGCATGATGGGACTAAAACCATTGCGCATGACTTCTGCGCAGAACTCTTTTGTGTCGCGCAGTAAAGTGCAGCAAAGTTACTGCAATCTTTCCTTGAAGCCAAGTATAGAGCTTTTACCAGTATACATGTACCGGTAAATAATTTGTGAGTTGCAAGTTCTCATGAAATTAAAATTAGTCAGCTTGAATAGATTTAGCTAGTAAGATTTTTTCTAATGACCCACATATACAATAATTGAAATAGTTAGTGGGTACATTAATTTTAAAGTAACGGGCCTTACTCTCATACAATGTAGCTTCCTTAATTCCATTCCAGAATCAGAACAAGTCATCTCAAGAACAGTTATTATTTTAATGAATTGGCACCAAAAGTGGATATGGGAATGTGAAATCCAAATTATTTCAAAAACTTACATCAAGAAAGCATATGTTTTTCAATGTCATATATAGGCCTATAGCCAAATTAATTCACAATGGAATTTTTGATGTTAAAACTCTAGGCTTTCCCTTAATAAGTCACTTGGATAAATGTTATCATTAATGACTATGGACATTTCAACTGCAGTTTGAAGTTCAGATTGAAAATAAGTTGTAATACCAAAAACAGAAAGTAACATGATTTAGCCTATATATACTCAGTGCACAGATGACGCTGAATGAATACAAAAAAGGTCACCATTCACCACTTTATGCAATATATATATAGCACTATATTTGCATATATGTCAGTAAGGTGAGAAATATATATTACTGACTATTGGTAAGTCTGATTAATATTTCAATTTCAACTTAGTTTTCATTTCAAAGTAACTTATCTTGAGGTGACTTTCCCTTTAATAGTTTTGCACAAATGATTGATAGGCATATATATAAAACGACAAAACTCCTTATGCAACTATATATATTTGCCGTATACATTGTATTAACTCATGTTTATATATAGTTTCAAGGATATATCAATTTGTATACTACATGTTACTTCCAGAAGGTCGTTATGGCACATTTATGCTAAATAAAAATAAATTAATGAATGATACTTATATATCCTATATATGCATCTTTGCCATGGCCATCATAGTGCAGTCATGCATCCACCTATTATATGATCGTTAATTTATAAACACATTAAAAAGGCAAACTGTATATGGCAACTTCAAGTTGCTTTAACCAGTGTGTTTTAAGATGGAAAATGCATATTTATTTAATAATGTAATTTGGTTTATACTAGGCCTATGGCCAATAATCTTTAAAAAAACCTTTTTCCATGAGCTAGCACTTGACAGCCTATATTGTCAGATGGTAAAAATTTGTTTTTTGGCTAATTTTTTCCTTGAATTGAACCTGAGAGGTCGTACTGGTCACTAAACAGCAAATCCACGACCACCACTTGGTGGTACGATCGCTCAGGTCCAAATTAAGGTGAATTTGCTGTTGTATGTCCCAAAACACAATAATACGTTACTTAAGACATGTAGATACCATCTCGCCAACTCAAAAGTGGAGACATAAAGAAATTGCCTCAGGTTATCTCAAAAATACGATTCTCTCTTGACATTACCGGTAGTTTTATACTCACTCTATGCCTACATCATTGGCAAACACTGTACAACTTAAAGAGCTGTATATAATGTAGACTTACAAAAGGGCTGATCTCATTGTATTTTTAGACAGGCCTGACCTAAGATATGAGATAAAAATAATCTAACAAATAATTGTCATAAAAAGTCATTTATTTTCTTGTCAATAAATTATTAATATATATATATATATATATATATATATATATATACACACAAACATGTATATTGACATGTGTGGGTTGTCTTAATTGCTGTGGTTTGGTCTAGAATACTAGAATCTTCCTAAATTGACAAGTATTTGTGTACAGTATAGATCTATGGTGCATTATGCAGTCTGCAAGCATCTATTTTCTTTCATCTCTGTTTATAATTTGGTATTTTTTGCAGTTGAGAAATTATTCGTCGCTTGTCTAACATCCGATTCACTGGCTAATTTTATAATAAACGTTGACAAATTATTTAAGATGTTAGGCCTATTTAAATGTTTTGATAAACACAGACCAAAATCTCACTTTTCTAGTAAACATTAGCCTATATTTAGCAGGTTATATCATTATTTTGAAAGTTGTACATAAACCAATTAAATGATAAATAATGGCAGGTCGATAAAGACAAGGCAACTTAAGTGAAAGCTAATAGACATTTAGCAAGGCTAATTAGTAAGCAGTGAACCGAAAGCACTCGGGGTGACATCGGCCAAAGACCTCTGTAGACGGCACTTAGTTTATTTCACAAAAAAAGTTGTCCTTTTTATTTCATTCAATCTTATAACATGTTTTACATTCAACTTTATTTACTTTTGAAAGCAGGGAGAGGATCTCTTTTTATGTCTTTGACCTTATATATTTGAATGCACCCTTAAAGATAGAAACAAGATTTTGTTGACCTACCAGGTTACAACAATCAATGCTCGACATTAAATATAAATGTAAATTAATTGCTCTCAATCAAAACGAAATCAATGCTGAATATGCTAACGACTTCCGTTTTTCCTTTCCTGAATCTAGGCATATCCTTCAATAAAATATGCAAATTAAAATTTATTAGCTAAATGAATTAAAATTCTAAGTAAACTCAATGACAGCAGGATGGATTGATTTTTACTGGCCAAATATTTTAACAATTTCATTTAAATCATATATGATTATTTTAAATCGCTATTAATGCAGTTACTTAGGCCTATATTCTTGCTTATAAATATTTTTATTGATGAATTGATACGATTTAATATTTATATTAGGAAACTTCAAGAAATATCGGCATATACTGCAAGTTAACTTATGTCATCTCACAGCTTATAAATTTGGTTATGTTTCTAGAATAAAAACCAACGCCAATTTCTGCACGAATAATACTTTACGCTTTGTTATTTATGGCTTTTATATTAACGATTTTTGAGCCAATAATTTCTAGATTGTTGAAGATAATTCATGCTTAGTGATCGTGTAACAAATCTGCTGCAGTTCCCGGAAATATTTTCAATTACATGGCTGTATCCTTCGTAAAGGAACAATATTTTTGAATGAAGCTGTTCTATTTCTATGCATCACAAGGCCTATAGGCCTTCTGAGTGAATTATGAATCCAGTGAAATGAATGTAGGCCTATGTAATAATCCATGTGTCGAACATATCAGTTTGAAAAAGCTCATCGGGTAATCAGATTTCTATCTATAAAACAAACCATAAATTAAAAAAGTGCTACTGGTGGCATAATCTCTTCCTATATACGAGCATAGCTGACATTTTATATTCATATCGATTTTGGCAATTATTTATATTATGAAAGTGAAACCAACAACAGAGCATGTTTTTTTAAAGGTGCGTTGCTCTTCTATAGTACCTAACGCGAAAAGATAAGCAAGTGAATATATATTCAAACAGAAAATTCTGGCATAGATGATAACCTATAGAGACAAAAAAGAGACACCTGTCTTATCAAGTAAATAAAATAATATTCCATAAGGTGTCTTTCATTTACAAAGTATAGAAATCAACAATCTTGCCTATTATATGGATGAAAAACTGAATTATTTTTCGGGTTGATTTCAGTCTATCATCTAGCTATATTTAGGTACCGTATAGATCACAAGTGGGTAATCCTTTATGTTACCTCGCGCTGTAATCTTGTATGGATAGGCAACTGCCTTCCAAGCGAATGCTGCAGTTTCAGCCCATGTGAAAGCAAGCTATGCTACTGCCATCTAGCGACCAAAAAATCTAACCATATCTTGAAGATGTCATCGCTCAAAACTAGCAAACAACAATTTGCAATGTTTTGCCCATGTCGGGATTTTCTAATGTTAAATGATTAAATTAATATTAATAATCTTGATCAGTGGCTGCAACTATTGTTGAACTATCCCACACGTTTCCTCTGTTGGATACCGTAAACTAACGTTCCGATATCATCGATTGTAGTTGCCTGGAAAAAGCGCTATATTTTTCTTAGGGAAGCACGTTTTGGCCAATTTTCA
>JAQIXP010003780.1:0-12465 GCA_034700285.1 Proteroiulus fuscus
TTGGATCTGGCCCGGAGGGAGAAATGGTTGGAAAACGCTGCTCTATGCACAGTTTTGACATTTATCTGAATACTAGTCTATGCATGTGTTATAAGGGTGCATTTTCTCTGTTAGGTAGGCCTATAGGAGTCTTATATTATAGGCCTATATATATGTATATTATAGCATAATTTACATATTTATTATAGAACTATGCTAAAATACCAAAGTAAATGGCCTATTATGTGGATTTATTAAGATTGTACACCTATTTACGTTGCTAATCTTTCAAAATTTATGGAATTCAAAATAAAATCTGCATTAAAGAGATCAGAGTATGCTGTTCAATGACCTAAACCCAGCATTCTGCCTTTTGCCAACAAAATTTGTGAGTCCTTAACAGGCCTAAAGTTGCCACTGGGTTATAAGGTGATGTGAGCAAAAAAGGTGTGCCTTTTTTGCTTTTCTTGTTTAGTTTATTCATAGTTTGAACACCCTGTTGCTAATATAAATGCAATGGTTTTCTCTCCTGCTGAGAAAAGCTGCAACTTAATTTCTGTATAAGTTGACTCCTAATTTATTCACAGAAAATTAGATTCAGTGACCAAATAACTAATTGTTGTGAAAAAGGGACTGCAGCTGCAAAATTAATGTCTTTTCGTCAATTAAAATTAACAGTGAGTCCAATTAAAAATGGTGTATAAATTTGTAGCAAATCGCATAGTTATAAAACAAACACATCGATAAAGATCGCTTATGATTCTATGTCAATGCCATTTATTAACTTTTTTAGGTGGTTCCCCTGAATATTTTAAGTTGCAGGTGAAAACCTTTAGGCTACTGAAAGTTTACACCCTTCGTTTACGTTTGTTTATAACGCTTGGGAACATAAAAATATTGTCTTGAAATAAATAATCAAAATTTGGCTATAAGCATACCTCACTCCTTCACATTTTTCAAATTTTCTTAAGGATGAGCTGGATTTCGATTAGTTACTCCAGGAGTGGCATTCTCGTCTTGTTTATAACGAAATTCGTTAGCTGCTAACGACTGCCATGAAGCTGTCGTTACATAACGATTCGTTATTGCCGCATTTTCTCATAGGCGTGCGTTGAGCATAACGAATCGAACGGAAGACTAGAATACACTTTTGTGCGATTTCCCTTTGTTTGCAGCTGAACGAATTCGTTTAGAAAGACGAGAATGCCACCCCTGTACTGCAAGTCTATAAGTCTATAAGCAAGACTTATCTATTTTATTATTTCATTCAGTACAGTCGAATTTTGAACAGCAGGTATCCCAACCAATTAATTAGATCTGAATGTACTGTACAAATTAATTGCTAACTATACTCTACTAAGACACACTCAGATAGACCCCAAAGCGCCATCTGGGAACAGTAAAGCATCCCAACCAATTAATTAGATCTGAATGTACTGTACAAATTAATTGCTAACTATACTCTACTAAGACACACTCAAAAAAACCCCAAAGCCCCATCTGGGAACAACAAAGCAAAACAAAATTGTTAAGGAATAAGGGGAGCGTCGCCATGACATCAGGAGACGCGTTTTGGGAGTGCCCCAATATCCTTTAAGAGTTTGTTATACTTTTATGTTTCCAGATGGCGCCTTGGGGTCTATCTGAGAGTGAATTTGAGTAAATGGAATTGGCTCTGGAAAATTGAGAATTATGAAATTATGAGAGATGCCTTTATGAATCTAATGTAATAGGCGAATTGTTTTTAAGATTTTTAGGCCATATTTTCCTTGTATTTATAGGAGAGAGAGAAATTTATCAAGAAAACTTGAAAATACTTTTAGCACCCTCGGTGGCTTTGGTTCGTCTTGTTTCTAAACACCTTTTCTTATCTCCAAAGATTTTGGTTTAAAACACCGAATCGTCGAACACAGGTTGTTCTACGAGTGGAAGGATCACCTGGACACTGACCGACCTCCTCCCTCCAAACCCCAGGCACAAAATCTTTTAAAAGATTTCTTGAACAACTTCTCACTCCCAGCAGGTTTTAACAAACCTACTCACGGCATAAAATATGTTTTAAGACATAAACATTAAAGAGGGGAAAAATCTTTAAAGTATAATTTTTTTTTCGGAAAATGAAGATCCAATTAATAATCTGCGAGTCTGGTAACTTTGGCTTCTTCCACGAAAAGTTATCGAAAAATCGTGAAGTAGGCTATATTCCTTCGCGTCATTTTGTAGGGATTTGTAGCTTTATTTTGTGCGCTACATGTCGATGGCTTAATTCAAACTTGACGAAAATGCAAAAAGTTGCTGAAATGAGATAATAGCGTTTTTGTGGAAAAACGATTTAACTTGGAAATAAACAACGTTAAAAAGCTGAAATTTGGCGAACGGATAGAACAATATAGGCCCTATATATTACATAAGGAGTGTTCTAATTTTTTTGAAATAATTACAATTAATTAAGTAATTTATGAAATTAGAGGCTTACAAATAAAAATTTGTCAGTTTTGACTTTGATAAATTTTGCAGGAAGGCGAAATAAATTAAGTGTAAAGTAGAAAATCTGCACATCCATTAGTTTGCCCATTAAAAAATGCATAAAAAAATGAGCGAAAATGGTCAAATTCGTCCCTTGTATTTCAATAAAAATCCATGTAGGCCTATCGAGAAATTTTTTAAATGTAAACTGACGAATTGGACTATTCACCACTTATAACTCTTAGAAATGACAGGTTGTGGCTTATTCGCTAATGTTCACTTCTGTAACTTTAACAATTATTAGTTTAATTAATTTCTGTAACTTAAGGTTCATTAGGACTACTTCCAGGATCACAATGGTATAATTATCTCATTTTTGACAAGTTGGCATATTCGTCAAGTGTGAATTAAGTCATCTATGTATAGCAAGCATACATGCTTATGCTAAGAGAATCTCTTTTGTCATTTAACATTTGCGGTTAATTTGTTTCTGTAGCAGAATATAGGCATTGATTTAGAAATCCTGATAGGTTAGGATTCGTGGAAAGTAGCCAGGTGGTTTATGGGTGAAGAGGTGGCAACCATTTTTTAAAGATGGATTGACTGCTACATGTGCACTAAAGCAATGTTTTTGTACTTTATGGACCTGACTCCTGGTAAACGGAGTCATGATGTGTATGCCATTCACATCATCTGATTTCTACGCCACAAGAAGCCCGAATAACCAGGATGCAGGTTCATAAAGTACTTACACTCACGTGCTTAGCTTTCTGTCCATCTTTAAAAAATACGGTGTACCTATATGTTGGAAAAGAATTAGACCAAACACCAGCAATGTCCTCTAGGATCTGGTTTTGGTAGGATTCTCGGAAATCGTGAAGGTCTTTTCTTTTGTGACTTTCATTCTCACAGCACTGTGTTCCATTTCTTTTAACTCTGATCTTTTTTGTCTCTCCCTTCACAGAAAACTATAAATTATGCCATAAAGATGTCAAGCAAGAAGCTGGCGGAGTCTTATTCCAAAGTTGTTGTTGGAAAGGAAACATGGAAAACAATGAGAAGAACTTCTTAGCTTCACTCATCTAGATGCAGTACTACTTCATACTGAATTGAGGAATAAAATTGGACCCTACGTCATAATTACAAGCGTTGAGGAAAGATATTCCTTTGGCACATTCTAAAATTCGCTGTGAATCAAAAAGAGTCATCAAGTGGGTCTCAGGAATTGAATGCATTGTGGGATAGATGCATGCTTGTATTAGACTTATTGTTATACAGCCTGTACATGTGAACGTTTTATTTTATAGGCCTATGCTATTCTTTATACCACAGATACTATCTCGACACTTCCAGGATCACAATGGTTCATTGATAAATTGGCTCATTCGCTACATGTGAATTAAGCCATCGATATGGTGTAGGTGGGTTTGAAAGTGGAAAAGCCTGAAATTTAAAATCTTTCGGGGTTATACTGCTGTTTGTTTGACCTCCCTGTGACGTATTTCCTCAAGAAGAAATACGAGAGCTAGGCCTATCGGGTGCATCTTACAATTTGCAGTAAATTGATTAGGCCTACCAGTTTATAAATTATAATAAATAATTTCCATACAAATGCAGTCGAACTATTGGATAATGTGTATCTTCTGTATAAATACAGAATAGGCCTCCTATGGTAAACATATTTTAGGGTACCGTTCCACGCTTAAGAAAATTTCCTTATATATTGTAAAACGTTCATAAGTATAATGGCGGTACATGAAGAATGGATTCAAAAGAAAAATGGTAAAATATCGTATATGCCAATCTGCAAAAGTAACTTTTTTTATCTTCTCAAAATGATTGATCTTGTAGCAGTATGGATTAATGCGATTTGCATGATTCAACAGGGCTTCAACTCGTTATTTTTGTTTAATTTTTGTTGGCCCACCCTTTTAACCTTCCATCATGATGGATTTCAAATGTCTGAATTGCAAAATTTAATTTATTCTCTGGATTTCCCATTTAAATTTGATGAAGAATATCAATTGAACTAGTCATTTATAACAAAAATGACAGGCTAACACCCCGCTCTTCATACTTGTTTTTAACTAAAAGCGGGCTGAAAGTACACGCTGTTGCCGGTGATTTGAAGGCGACTATCTTGAAAACTCAGCTACGGTAGTTGAATTTTGAAAGAAAAATTATTCATTTCCAAGAAAAATACATAAATTAAATGATTGAAATGGGTTTTTTTTTTTTATTGAACACGAGAACATCCAGAAGAATTTCCTTATTTGGGAAATAGTACGATAATACTAAACTGATACGAGTGATAGTACCCGAGTCAGTTTAGTTTCAGCTTCCAAATAGATAAATCGCTTTTGTATTAAATAACAATTAACATATCAATATCAGCCCCAACATTATCATTGCACATGTATTATGCATAATAAATACATATAATAGAAGCTACAACCTTTTTAAGGTCAAGTTAACCTGCACATTGTACAAATTTTAGTTCAATATTAACTATAAAATCCCAATATTTTCTATAAAAGCGATTTATACATAATGTTAGCTCAGCTTGCATTACTTCATCACTTCATCAGGAAAATTAAATAACTTTGATAAGTGTAAGCGCTATCTATATCATACCAACTGGGAATTTTTAACTTTTTATGATTTTTAATTGAATCTGTTTCTTGCAGAATGACATTCTGTGACTAATTCTGAGCTTAATTGGTTAAATGTGCAAACTTATTTGGTAGAAACCATGGGGTGGACTGTAGATTGGGAAAATGGCTCGTTTATTGAAGCAGAATTTGGTAGAAATTTTGTCAGAAAACAGATTTACTAATGTGCACACGAGCAAGCCAAAACAAAATTTCAACTTATAATGGAATACTGATTTTAAAGATAGTTGAAGAACATTTTACTTAGCAAGTAGCCATCAGCTGTAAGCTATTACCTGGTCTGTATTTATTACAAGTTAAGGAGAAAAAAAGTTAATTTTTTTAAGATTGAAATTATAATTTTAATCCTACTTACAGATAAGTAATTATGTTTTTCAAACCTTGAATTACTGGATAATACTATTGTACGGACAGCACCATCTGTTAACTAACGTTGAAAGAACTTCTAAATACATGTAGAAACAGATGGAGCTAGTGACAAAAAGGCATTCGCCACTTGTGGCCAATATATGGCGCTGTCTATTATCTTCAGAAAATCCAAAATTTTAAGTTCAATACGCAAATAAAACCTATTATTATCACATTTTGAAAAAAAAAATAAGTTGATAAGTTGTTCTAAAGTGAGCTTTTTCCTGTAATGAGACCAGGTAAGTTTATGTGTGCATTACGTGGCTGTTCTAACTTTTTAAAACATTAAAAACAGTTTAAATCAGGTAATCAATTATACAAAAGTAGTTTGGCTTTACTGGAATACTACATGCCCATTTAGTTATTACATTTTCTGGCTGATGATTATGAATTAATTTGATAGGTAAATCTTTTGAAATTGAGAATGGTTGAATGAAGAAGCAATGATTGTGTCCATTGTTGTTATAAGACGATGGCAGGAATTTGTCTTTGTAAGCTATTATTGCGCTCCCAACTTTTTTACATGCATTGATTTCAACTGAGAGATTTTATTTTAAATTATTAATTATTACTGTTTTGATTTCTTCATTGAACTATAATTTGATAAGTGTACTATAATAAAATTGTTATTGATTTCTATTTACATAAAATTGGATTTGTCATTATTTCTTAAAATGTGTGATTGAACCAATTGCTTATATATGCTGCCGTTTTCTACACTGTTTTTCTGTGAAAATTGACAAACTAAAACGAAAATAAGGATAAATTTATTTTGTCTTTTTTTTTCAAGGAGATTCCGTCATTACTTCTTTTAGTAAAACTAATACATTTTCTTAGAATATTCCGAATTATCGTATTGATATAGTGATAATGTTTTCTTTTATTTTAGGGTATTATCACTTTCCTGATAAACTTTACATGTCTCCAACGGATAAATATTTGGTATGCCTCTCTCTCTCTGGTTCAACGAGGGTGATCCCACTTTTCATGAACTCCTTTTTAAAGGTGAACTCACATCACAATTTTTTTTATTCTAAAATGTGGTGCAATGCGATTAATTGCAATTACATTCGAATTGCTGGATTTATGAACGTGCCTTATTTGGGACAAAAAAATTCATGAGGAAAATGCCTATTTAATACATAAGTTTAATTTTTATTTTAGGTCTGCGGGTACATGGTCGTCAGTGTGTGCCATTTAAATGATGCATTTTAAGGAGAAATTTGGATATTCTAAAGGGTAAACAAGTTGTTAAATTTCTTCCAATCAATAACTATTAAGATGATATATTTTGTATTGTATATTTTTTCAGAATATAAATACATTTGATGGAAAAAATTGCGATACTTTCTTGCATTTGTTACTGACAGTCTGGAGCCATAAACAATTAGGACCCAACTGCTGTCCCACATCTGGATGTTGCGTCACTTGTGAAGAAAGAAGTATTGGCAAGATATTGCAAATGTGAACTACTCAAGAAAATTTTGAGGTTGGTCGCCTGGGATTTCATTTAAAAAAAATTGTATTTTTGCCTAATTTTGACTTAACGGGTTATTTAATCATCTTTTTCTGTAATTTGGTTTTTTTGGGGGACAAAATGGCTAGGGATTTCTTACAAGAAGTAACATATTAAAAAGTGGAGAATTTTTGGAGAAGACATTTATCTTTAGACTGGGGTGGGGTTGTTTCGTGACACAGGGCCCAGAGGGGAATGAGGGAATGATTGTAAAGTAGTATTCACCATATATAAACTTGCTGCTAATATAGTGTCTATAGCTATAATAGTGTCTTTCATATAAGAGATGTTCAATTATTACGCTATGCTAGAATTATGGGGGAGGGAGTATATGGACCAATGATAGGAAGTCTTGGTTACCGGTGTTTTTTCTTAAGTTATGCACCACAAAAATAGCAGAATATCTGCACTTCTCCGAGGCTAAAACTGCAGATAATAATATGAAGAGTTGAGACTAAAAACCACATGAGTCCAGATTTCTTGTTTTGAGAAAAGTGCGTTCATAGTAAATGAACGGAACACAGGGATCCTGGCATTTTTCCTCTTCAGTGATTAAAATGAACAACTTTTTCGTATTTTACCCCAATTAATTTTTTTTATATTTGACAGATAGAACAATACTTTAGCTACAATTCTATGAAACTTTCCCATTTTCAGCAAAAATGGACTCATGTTGTTTTTGATTGCAATGCTTCAATTGAAGTTTTACATAAGAAAATTCTAATGTTGGAGTGGAATTTGTAAGAAATAGAGTAATTTTGGCAAAAAGCTATATTAAATAAGCTATGGATGTAGCTTTCCATTAGAATCACTAAGGAACTTAAAATTGTGAATGCAATATTTGAATGTTCCCTAATGCAATTTCTCTGACTTTGTGGGTTTTCTCTTTCACGTAGCTTCTTGCTGATGCTGCCGACAGCCCGTTGAAAATCATCTTCGGAGACATGATGTCGGCCAACATAGAGAACCTGTTCCCGAAACATGTTCCTGTTCTGGGATATGTCCAGTAGGAAAGGCGTGTTCGTCTACAGAAGAGTCCGGCTGATGCTGATTTTTCAGAAGGAAGTGGCCCAGAGGATGGTGGCCGAAATCTACAGTAAGCAGCGCTGTCGACTGTCCATCATGTCCACTACGTGAAGTACAACGTAAGTTACGTAACAATTAAAGGTTATAGATACGGCGGCAAAAGTTACTTTGGTGTCTTTTCCAAAATTCTTGCTTTTTCAAGATCAGAAATCAAAACTTTTATAGAATTGTTAATTTAGGAGTGTAGATTTTGCTAGAGTAGGGATAATAGAATTATCAATGTAGGTGGTGAGTGAACCATGCAATTTTCTTGAAGACAGTAGGCCTATATTCACACCTTTTGTGAATAAGTGTGTGCTGATAGTTGCTTTGGCTTTCCAGGTTGTCATGTGTGCAAAGTTGGACCAGGACCTGGTGGAACCACAAGGGCGATTTTACGAAAGAAAGCTGCCAGTGTTGTGGTCATTGAAATGGATAGAAGCTTGTTGCCAAGCCTGGAGGTATGTTATGGAACATTCAGATATTAGCGTCACTTTGGAGATGATATTTATTTTTAAGATATTGGTGGGGTTGTGTTTCGTGACACAGGAGAATGGAAGAATGATTGCATAGTAGTAGTCGCCATATAGACTTGCTGAATATGCCTAATTGCCAATATCTTTCATTTAAGAGGCTTTTCAAATATTACGCCACCGGTATGTTGGAATTTAGGGAAGGGGTATTTGGGCCTGCGTTACAAAAGTGTTACGGGGTACGAGGATAGCAAGTGTTGGTTACCGGTATTGTTTCTTACGTAATGCACCAGACAAATAGCAGGATATTTCCACTTTTTCTGATGCTAAAACTGCAGAAAATCTATTATAACATTAGTCCAGATTTGTTATTTTTTAGAAACATGTGTTCTAAGAAAATCAAGACTGAAAATTGAAGGCATGAAAATTAGTTATTTGAAAATTTTGAGCTTAATTTTTAAGTTAGAAAGTTGCACTTTTATATGCACGTTCTCATTTTGGTTCCCTCGATGGGAATGTACTTGCTCCGAGCCCACCTTATTTTGGGTACCACTGAATGGCCGAAATTTTGAACTTACTGTTTCTGGCATTTTTACCCTTCAGTGGTTGAAATGAGCAACTTTTTCCTACCTCGCCCGAATTTTATTGATTTAGCAGATAGAACAACACTTTTTAGCTACAATTCTAAGTAGGCCTATAAATATCTCATTTTCAGCAAAAAGAAATTCATGTGGTTTTTGATGGCAACGCTTCAATTGTAGTTTTGCATCAGAAAAACTGCATTTTTTACAATGTTGGAGTAGAATTTGTAAGAGATTTTGAGTACCGGTATTTTTGGCAACAAGTTTATAAGCTGTAAAAGGCAATCTGTAGAAAAACTGAAAAACATGATGAAGCTGCAGTTTTCCATAAACTAAGTTACACTAGTGAAACTTAATGAAGAAACAGTGTATTCTTTAAGATACAAAATTGCTCTGAGAAAAGTATTCCTGCTAAAGTTCCAGTTGTGATAAAATTTCCTTGGATTTGGTTCATACCCAACATATAGGATGGGGGTTAATTGTTAGATGTGGTTAGTATAAGGTAGTTATGAAATGCTAATTAAGGCACCAAATTTAGTCCTCAAGTTCCACAAGGAGCCAGTAACACTTGGGAGTGTAAGCCTCTATTTACTTGGTAAGTCTTATAAGTCTAAAAGTTGTATTTGTTCCACAGCCAAGTCCTAATTTTATTTTTAAGGGGGCTGTACTTTTTTTTTCAGTAATGGCTAAATAACAACCGATGGGGTTTAATTTGTCAAAGCTAAATTACTAGGTAATTTACTATAAGTCGAGGATGATTTTCTAATGTTAAATGCATTCTGAATTTAACTATTACATTTTAAATATGACGGTTGAGTTTTCCAATGCATTTTTACATTGACATGAAATTTTGGCAAAAATTGATTGGTCCTGGATCTCAATAATGTCTGAACAGCGAACGATTAGATTAGATTTTTCCGAAAAGATTATTAAATTGACTAAATTGGGTAGTATGATTTTGTCGCGACACTCATTCTGAATTTAGTTATCGAGTTTCAAAGTTGACTGTTAAGTTTTTCACCACAGTTTGTCCGATTGCACAGCTCACGGATAAACGCAAAAATCACCCTCGACGTTTTAGTAAATTTAATTACCTATCAGATAAATTAAACCCCATGTTCGATGTTTAGCCTTTCTTGACAAAAATGTACCAAAAAAAATCTCTTGGCCTACGAATGGCCCCCGTTTGGAGGTTAGGTTGATTTGAAACATATTGCCGACGGCGAGTCCAAAGGACCGATTTGAGGGAAGGAATTTAAAAAATTGACTGACATTGAATGTCTAATTTCAGAATTCAAGTAACAGGATAATCATACTACACTTTTTAGTAAATTTAGATATGTTGAGAAATTGTTAGTTTAAACAAAACAAATTTAAAATTAAAATCCCCATTCTAGCCTAAAAAGTGTGGATAGCACCTTAAAAGAAGAAAGGCGGGTGATGTTTTCATTATCCTGCCAGGGTAAGTCGTCCCATGCATGGAAAAGTGAGAAGTTAGTGGATTATTTATGGCAATTTCGGTACAAGTCTGGTTTAGTCATATATGGCCTTTATATATCCGCATGTCATGGCAGTGCGATTCTTGTGTAGTGGTCATTGTCCATTCAGCATATTGTGACTTCTGGAGAACACTCTTGAAACGACTCCAACGTCACCATCTCCAGAGAAAGGGAACTCGAGAGCTTATTAGTAAAAATAGTTTCAAAATTATTACTAGGAATATTTGTTTCATCAAAATATAACTCCGTTTACAACCCAGACGTCTTCTCAACCTTCCAAGTGAATCCATTTGAATTAGGAGATTTTTTTACGGAAAAAGACAAACTTTGGGTTAATTTTAAAACAAACATTTCCTGTCAAGTTTTGATTACTTTCATTAGCGAGGTTGATTGATTATTCAGAAGTAGTGAATAAGCCAAAAATGAGATAATTGTAACATTGTGATCCTGGAAGTGTCCCCAATGAACCCAAAGTTACAGAAATTAATTTAACCCAATAATTGTTAAAGTTACAGTAGTGAAGAGTAGCGAATATCCAACAAGGTATCATTCCTAAAAGTTACAAGTAGTGAATGGTACCATTCGTTAGTTTATCTTTTAAAAAATTCTCGAAACCTGGATTTTTATTTCAAGACAAGTAGCGAACTTGACAATTTTTGCTCATTTTTTGGGTTCTTTTTATTCCATAGGCAAACTAATGGATGTGCACAAGCACTACTTTATACTTAATTTACGGTATTTCGCTTTTCTGCAAAATTAATCGAAGTAAGCTGACTAGCGAATTTGCATTTTTAAGTCTTTTTATTTCTCAAATGACTTAAATAATTTATTAATTTAATTATTTAACAAAAATTAGCACACTTCCTATTGTTTCATCTGTTCATCCAATTTTAGTAATTTAACATTGTTTATTTCCTACCTTTTTTTCCCATAAAAACGCTATTATTTAAAAAAGCAAGTTTTGGCTTATTCGCCTCTTTTGAATTTAGCCATAAATTAAGAGATTAGTTTTTTTTTGCATAACTTTAAATTTAATGAGTCTTTGTTCATTTTTCATAGGGCAATAACCAACAACCATGGAACGGACTGTTTCCGAGCAGATGAGATCGTTCCCAAAGATGTTCACGTCTGTAATTCGAGCTCTACAACCTTCCTGACGGAACCTTCAGAAATAAGCCGATGGTGATGTACGTAAGTTGAAGTTATCTTAAATTTTTTTTATGCTAAGCATTTCGGACAAGTTAAATATTTTCCAAAAACAAAAATTCTTAGTTTAGGATTTTTTTTAATTTTGTGCAAAAATTTAAAGTAGCTCAGATGCCTAACATTTTAATATTCCTACATATTTTTGCATGCTTTCTGGAATTCACACCAAATTCGCATTAGATGTGTATTTTTTCATCATCTTTCAATTTCTGCTACTTATATTTTTATAATTTTGAATTTTTGAAAAGTAGCTCGGATTCCTACCATTTTTTATATTTCCACTTAGTTTTCGATTCTCTATTCATTTGTGCGGTCCATTTTACAAGATGGACAACTCGACGGTCTAAGCACAGGGATGGATGGGGGCCGTGCACAGCTGAATGCGTGACGGTGAACTGTAGACTAGAGAGAGTATAGTACAGGATTTTTTTAGAATTTTGCTAAAATTCAAAGTAGCTCGGATTCCTACCATTTTTTGTATTTCCACTTCATTTTCAATTGTGAATTCATCTGTGCGGTCCATTTTACAAGGTGGACAACTCGACTTTCTTCCATTAAAAAACGGCCATAGTATAGTACAGGATTTTTTTAGAATTTTGC
>JAQIXP010003781.1:0-12463 GCA_034700285.1 Proteroiulus fuscus
CCACCAACACCCTCAAATCACAAATTTTACTTATTATACACACTTTTACTAATATTTACCTTATATTACCTAGACTTACCCTATCTAAGAAAACAGGGTTTAAGGACCTTCCGTGTGCTAGAATCGGCAATAGGGTTTAAGGACCTTCCGTGGGCTAGAATCGGCAATAGGGTTTAAGGACCTTCCGTGTGCTAGAATCGGCAATTCTCCTTTACTATGGAGTACCTCCTGTATTTCCCACTTTAGTTTTGTGTTTTCTAACATTGGAGTATGTGTGTTTATTTTACACACAGGTAACACTAATATTACAATTTATTATTCATTACATTAACTAATGAAGCCTACCTGTATTCTGTAGTTAAATTCCCAATCTTTCCTTGAAGCTCAGCAGCAGAGCAGCAGATCATTGATATACAGCTGCTGCTAAGTCCTTGGACATTGCTTCGTACACTAATGTTTTTTTTTTAATTGTCGAGGATCATTTATTTTCTGTTCCCAGATTGCAATTAAAGCATAAACCCAGTTTGTAGCTCTTTTTGGGGTTAATTTATATGAATTGTTAGCTTCAATGCCAGGCACTGCAGCCATTTTGGTTTCTGAGTTTAAGGAGGAAGTGACATCACATACTCCTTTAAAGTAGATAGCACAACTGCTTTTAACTTAAAGGAGATGTTAAAGCACTTGAGCTAAATTAAAATCTTTACATGACCCAACTTAAATTACTTCAAGACCTAATGTCCTTTAACTAATGCCATGTAAATGAGCCTTTAGGACCTCAAACATAGCTAGGCTTCTCACCAGCTATCTAAGTAGGATGCACGTATTAATTTGAACCAATCACAAGCCATCTACATTGCTATGATACCAACATGTTTTCATTGTATTTAGGCTACGTACCTACAACATGCATAGATAAGTTGGAAAAATCGAACTTTGCAGTTCACGTATAAAATCTGTTGTAGATGATGCTTTGACATCATCTACGTTTTATAGGCATTAAATACATTTTTACGTAGGTGTGAAGTAACCTTAAGGTCCATAGCCTACATGAAGTGTTCATGATACTTTTTTTTAAAAACATCATTCTTTTAAAAAAATCACTTTAAAAAAAAACTTTTTATTGAAAAAACATTAAACATTTTTTAAAAAAAACAATACCGTTTATTTTGAAAGAAAAATGCTTTTTTTAACCGAAGCAACTTTATAAAGTACAAATTTTTTTATCATTATTATCTGCTTGAGCACGCTCGAGAAAGTTCACTTTTCTCGAGCATCCCTCTATAATATACACAATTCAATTTCGTCATGTAACGTCATTTTATTTGTGGTACAAAAATAAAAAGAATATATTTCTGAAATCTTTTTAGTTCTTTCCAACGATTTCGGGTAACCAGATCCTGTCTTGATGAATTATACATGAGAATTCTTCTCATCCACTGTGGACTTTTTAGTCCTGATGAAAAGATAAGGAGGTGTGAAGCATCCTTTTTATTCGACCAATGTTTCCATTTTTGTAAAAACATTGCTACGTTGGGTGCCATTGCAATGTTCCTATGAAAATGGAAACATTGGTCAAAGAAAAAGGATGCTCCACATCTCCTTATCTTTCTTTTTCCAAAACTTAAGAGTATGAGGTGGATGAAAAGATTATTATTTCCAAAGGTGATGCATCTGTGATCCGAAGACAGGAGATTTGAGATAGGAAGAATTCTCATGTAGAATTCATCAAGACAGAATCTGGAGTAAGTTCATTAAAAAGAACTAAAATTGCAGAGTTAAGAAATATGTTCTTTTTATATCTTTTTAACAAATAAAATGACATAACTTGACAAAATTGAATTGTGTATATTGTAGAGGGATGCTTGAGGAAAGTGAACTTTCTTGAGCATGATCAAGCAGATAATAATGGTAAAAACAAATTGTACTTTTAAAAGTCGCCTCGGTAAATGGATTGGGGTGCCGCTAGAATCAACCCATTTACCATTTTTTATTGGTAAAGTCCTTCGCAAAAGTCCTTACCTCTAGAGGCAAAAGGTAAAGAAAACCGAGCCGAGGTTTTTTAAGATCCAAAATCATGGAATTCAAAGTCAAGTAAGGGAAGGAAGCAGAAAAAAAATGGCTGAAAGTCTTTGTAGAAATATCAAAATAAATGCATTTTATTTATTACGAGATTACAAGTGGGATTCAGTGCTTTGTGCTAAGTGCACTAAAGTGTCATGAATACAAATCGAGGAGTTAAAGCAAGATAAAGATCAACCCAACATTTTGAGAATTTAAGAGTAACTAAAATAAATAACCACTTCATAAAGAAAACAATATTTAAAATGCTCCAGCACCACCACAGGTGGCCTGGAAAAACTGACCTGTCCTGACCTCAAAGAGGAATGAACAAGTCATAGTGACATTAAAAAAAGAAACAAAATAGATCACGATAACTAAAAGTAAACCCCCTTCTAGAAAAATCTAGAGCAAAAGGAATATCAAAATTTAATACTGGGTGTCCCTTTCCCCCACCTCTCAAATCCCCAGCAAAGCCTGGATATTTGAAAGGGAAATGGGCACCCAGACGTCAAAATAAATAAAAAAATAAAAAAATACAAACGAACAAGAAAAACATGGTAAAAGCCGATGAACACAGCGAGTTATGGCATAGGCACAGCGGGTGGCACGGGGCGACGAAACTGGCGATGTTGCACCGCCATGGCATGCTCATGCAAGTCATAGATAAGGGTGCATTCTATAGGGAATAAGGCCAAACTGGCATTTCCGGCGCATTGGAGTGATTAAACCCCCAAAAGGTGCAGAAATTCCAGTAATAGGGGATGAGGAAAACTCCCCAGGAAGTGACTCGCTGCACTGCTGGGCCAGACGTTGGAAGTGACCACACTGCATAGTGCATTCCAGGGCCAGGGACGGGGGAGCCACAGGAGGAGAAGGAATTCTGGGTAAAATTCATCATCCTTGATGGGGCGTAGGAAATCTTAGCGCAGAGGTCCATAAGTCGTGTTCGAGGAAACAACGTCATACCGATTAATGATGCAGCGCTGCTTTGTAAAGACCGGATGGTGGCGCACGAAAAGCGAAAAACTGGCAAGAGTTTTTGGACGTATCACCACACTTTCCATGGCAGGATGAGGCAAGGGAGACGTTGGAGAGGTCACCGAGGAGGTCAACAGCTCACCCGTGGAGGAGGATCGCGGTTGAGAATCCAGCAGATCCTTAAGATTCCTCAGGTTTGACCTGAATCTCAAAGGTTTCGTCCCCAAGATATGGCTAAGGGCAAGGCAAACTCGCAAAACATTTGGTCACTGGAAGAATGCTCGCCGACAGGGGCATTTCTGGCGTAGGAGAGCGGTACTCCGGAATGGAAGCAGAGCAGGGCTCCAAGGGCTTAAATGGCGAGTAGGCTGGCATCGGAGAGCGGGGCAGACCAGTGCCATCCTTGGGACAAAAGAAGGTGTGGCAATTCCCACAAAGTGGCAGATTCCGGGTCCGATTCTGAGTGAGTCCAAACCTTATGCCGTAATGTTCGCCAGGTGGCACTCCAGCAAGCGCAGGTACAATGCCAGGGTTGAAAACCCAAAGTGCTGGTCGTAGTATTCAATCCCTTGTAAGATTTAGTCAGACGACGGGCTACGAGCGATGCCGGAAAAAAGGCGACCTTGTGCTCTGCCAGAGCGACCAGAGACGTCGACATAGCCTTGGCATCTGCCAGCAAGGAGCAAAAAACCTGTGGAGGCGGAGGGGCAGACAAACGTTGGTACAACGGTAGAAAAATGTTGGAAATTTCCGAAGGTAAAACTTGAATTAATTTGAATTGAAAAAGACGCGAAAAACTGTGTGGCAGGAACAGAATCTGAATCGAAAGTGGAGTGGATAGTATGGACTATTTAAAGGGACAGGACTGATCAGCCAAACAAAAGAGCTTTGCCAAAGCAAGCAGGAACAAAGGTACCAAAGAGTTCAGTTTGGTGCAAGAATAATTACTTGCATGTGTGCCTCCTTTGTGTTAGCGTAAAAGGGGTAAAGGAACTAGAGTAATCTGGAAGAAACAATGGGTTTCTTGGACACGAGAAAGTAAGGGGGAGAAAGTCCACAGATAAGGGCACATGCCTATGTAAATGCTTATCGGGGTGAACGTCCCCAAAGCACATGTTTTGGGTGCATAAAATATTGCCCTAGGCTTGTAAAATGAAGGCTTAGGTAAAATGGCCTAAGGAGCGATATAAGCTCGGGTTTAATTGTGAGCACGAGGGAGATATGAAAATATCCCATTGCAGGATTAGAACTGTTGTAGAATCTTGTATACAGGGACATTGGCAATTCCCCAGGGCAATTGTTGAAGTAAATCGCCCTTTTCTCGATAAAATTGGCAAATTTGCTGAGTGAGATCCCTTCTAGGGAAGAGAACCAATACCACCAAGGCTCTAGGTCTCTAGGCAATTGCAAATTATGGTTAGAGTAATGCCTGTGTTGAGTAGCAATCATCAAGCCCTA
Organism: Proteroiulus fuscus; assembly: GCA_034700285.1. Taxonomy (NCBI): domain Eukaryota; kingdom Metazoa; phylum Arthropoda; class Diplopoda; order Julida; family Blaniulidae; genus Proteroiulus; species Proteroiulus fuscus. Next base: position 4,498 of record JAQIXP010003781.1, read on the forward strand.
AAAAGAGGAAGGTGAGGAAAATTATCCCTTGTCCTTCTCCCAAACATTTAGGTTCTATGGCATCGCAATACACAAATTTCCATCCCCCAATTTCCCATTGGTTATAGAGAATTTTGGCAATTTCCTTGCATGAAAGACGTTCGTAGCATTCCAACAATGTAAAAATTGACTGATGTCACAGACTGAGATGCCTAAGAAGTTGAAATCTGAAAAACGAGTATCCAGGTAAATATATATACACTTCGAGCGATTGACAAGCTCGGTAAGCAGTCAAATTTGGTTCCAAAAATCGGGATAAAAATCCAGTGAATAATTTAGAAAATTAATGGTTACAGAAGGAGAGAACCCAAGGATCTTGAGATTCCCCTGTATGAAGCAATATGGAAGCTTATCAAACCAGTGTGACACACTACTACGGTACTATGACTTGCTACCAAAATTTTGTCTGACAACAGCTGTTATGTGGGCTGTCCTTTTTTTACCACCGAAGATGGCAACTCAGGAGTGTGGATTGCGTCATCCTGAAGGCAGCTGAGAATTACCAGGTAAAAGGTAAAGGCCAGAAACTCATGTAACAATTCGTTGTCTGACTGGATGCTCCCATTATTGTAAAACCGGAGGCACGTAGTCTGGATACCTGGGCAACAGGTCCGTAGGCACCTCAAGTTGCAGAACAACCTGAACTGCCCTAGAAAACCTTAAAAAACGTAGTGCAAGGACTGTTCAGGCGACCGGGAAATTTTGTGTCCAGTATTTCGACAGCCCAAAAGTGGAGTACTGCAAAAATTGACTGAAAGTGATTCCAATCTTCTGTATTTATAGGATGCTGGATCGCAACATAAGAAAGTGACAGATGCAAAACATCCTCGAAAACGTCTTCTGTGTACAGGTCAGTTAATTTTTTTATTACTTTTTGCAGATCTTTGAATTGCAAATTTTAGAAGCGAAGAGGCTTGGCTCTCGGCCCTTGTCTGAGCCGTGAATCTCTGACTTTCGGACTGGAAACTGGGATTTTAGGCACAGGTATCACTGCTTCTGTAATTTTATTTTCAGACTCCCGGATAGCTGGATCTTCGACGGCAGAAGACGGTACCGAAAGGGGCCATCCCCGTTTCTTTCCTCGTATCACAGGTGTGGGTGAAAGATCGCTTTCCTGGGAATTGGTCTAAATAATGTAAGGTAGTCGATATGATATTGCCCCATATCGACTATGATATTGCCCCATATCGACTCCCCTAGTTTGGTCCCAAATTTGGCAGACTGACAGACCTATGATTTTTGACATCTCCTAAAGTCCGTAGCATTTTGGGGGCAATTTTGCCAAAAAGGCTTGAGCTGTAGAGCTCTTTGGATGCATTTTGAGGAGGACTTAGTCGCCTTCCTTAAATGCATACAAGATGAATTTTTTGTCTTCGTTCCGAAGCTCATCTTGTGCTTTTTCCAGAGAGTCTAGGGCCCAACCATTCTCAGCGAGGCGTCCCTTAAAAAATTGAGATAAGAGTATGGATGAACGGCGGATGGTGACAAAATACATAAAAATCCATCACCAAGTCCCGTGGTTGTCGTTGTTCATGCCCGCACGTCAAAAGTATGAGGGTGAATCTGGTAACTCCGCTGGGTGTAGAGTTCATGGACCAGCGAATTGCAGGTAAGTGTACATCCCACATGTGGTGATGACTTTGGACCATAATTGCTAATTTTTGTTTTAGATCGCGGGTGAATACTTATGCTCTGTGCTAATTGTTAAATAATTGCGGAAATGAATTGACTGTCATTGTCGCACCTCAGCGAATTTGGAAACCCATACTGCAGGAATATTTCAACAGTTAGGACCAATGCTATTGCCTCCACGGTCGCCACCTGGAGGGGAAACAACTCAAAGTATCCTGTGGCTACATCCAGAATGGCAAGCATGTAATTATTTTTGTAGCTTGTTTCTGGTAACGGTCCGACGAGGTCGATACTAACGACCCCGAATTGTTCCAGAATGCGTAGAGAAAGTGCCTCTTTTGCATCCTGTGGCTACATCCAGGATAGTAAGCATGTAATTATTTTTGTTGCTTGTTTCTGGTAACGGTTTGATGAGGTTGATACTAAGGACGTCGAATTGTTTCGGAATGCGTAGAGAAAGTGCCTCATTTGCCAGAGTGACATTACTTGGCTTTTATTTTTAACATTTTACGTATTTTTCAATAAATTTTGTGACATCCTGGCGCAAACCCGGCCAGTAGTATTTCAACAGTATCCGTTGGCTGGTACCGAGGATTCCGGGATGTACGGCTTCGGGAGCATCGTGATTGCAACGGATCGTGCGCTCTACCATGGACCTGGGCACGCAGAGTCGGGGTTCCAAGGATTCTTGCCCGCTCAGGTGCTGGTAAAGATTACCATTGATTAAATTGTAGCCTCGAGTCATAAATACGTGCTGCCAAGCGCTACTAGCCAGATGGTCACACTCAAGATTGACCATAATTTCGTGACAAAAAACATCTTTTAATAGCAGATTTCGAAAATCTTCAGCTGAGATGAACTGTTCATCAACAAGAAGATGCTGTACCAGAACGACAGGTTCTTTTTCACCGGTGGGACGTGACAACAAGTCCGCAAGGGCATTTAATTTTTCAGGTATGTATTCTAACTCAAAATTAAAATTCTGCACTTGCAAAGCCCACAGCGCTAGGCGCCCTGAGGGTGTTGTGAGCAACATCAGCCATCGTAAGGGACGATGGTCAGAGTGTATGATGAATTGCATGCCGTCTACGTAAGATATGTACTTCATGATAGCCCAGACTACTGCTAGGGCTTCACGCTCTATCACGGAATAATTCTGTTGCGCCCGTTTCAACTGTTTCGATGCATATGCGATGACACGTTAATCGTCGCCATCTCCTTGGACATGTACGGCGCCTAATGCTTCGCTGCTAGCGCCTGTGTTCAGACAAAACCTTCCTTAAAGTTAGGCTGGGCCAAAACCAGCGCCTTGCATAATTTTTGCTTAAAGGTAATAAATGCTTTCTTGCACTTCTCGGAAAAAATAAATGGAACATTTTTTCGAAGAAGGGCGTTTTCCAACCAAAATTTCCGAAACCAGTGGCACAGGGTACTGCATCCACTTTCTCATTACAGGGGTGAATCTTTTCTTAAGAAAGATTGTGGCCTAGAAATTTTCTTTGGCTTTAAAAAATGGTATTTTTCTCTTTTCAGGTAGAAATTGTGCTCTCAGGGAAGAATGAAAGTTTTCCAGAGATTGCCTAGGTGTTTGTCGAAGGCTCCAGACGTCACGACGAGATCATTCTGGAACGGATCCAATGTCACTTCAGGTAATTTTCGTAGCATTTTTTTTACTACATGCTGGCAATGCGCAGACGAGTTTTTTGCACCCATTGGCATGCAAGTACTGGAAAAGTCCCTTCGGAGTCGCGGTAGTAAAGTACTTTCGCGATTCCGGCAAAATTGGAATCTGCCAATAACAACTGATCAGATCCATTGTTGACATAAAGGTTTTTCCTTGGACTCTGGACAAGATGTTGTCGATCCGGGGAAGTTAATAGACATACAAAATGGTGACTATTTAACTTCCAGAAGTCGGTTACGAGTCTGAAATCCGTGTTAGTGTCGTCTTTGGCCACCAATAATGAGGGGGCATTCCATTCAGACATACATGGTTCCAGATATCCTTTTTCAAGTAATTGGTCGATTTTTTTGTCCATGAGCTTGAGCTTCGCCGGCGACAAAGAGTACGGATGTTGCATGCAGGGCCGAGCCCCAGCACTAATCTGGATCACTTGTCCTTCGACCTTTGCTTTGTTTTGTTTTGTTTTTGTTTGACCTTTGCATGACCACTAGGTTCCGCAAAAAGGTCGAAAAATTCCAGGAGCAGATTTTCGACTTTTGCTCGCTGCTGGGGGTCCAGATGCTGAGCTTTGTCGCCCCGGAGGGAAGAAACGGCCGTGTTATACACCACCAAGGTGGGGGCTGCCATCACCTGAATCTGACTCGAGGCATCAGGAGCTTACAATCGAGCACAACTCAAATCTCCTAATTTCCTCAGGGAGTTTCGAGTCTTTTGGAAAACCTTAAGAGTGCTTTTCGCCATTTCCGTATATCTACTACTGTTTAGTGCGGTGGTCGAGACACGTCAAGTTTCTCAAGGAAGTCAATTCTGAGAAGTATAGAGGTGTCTGCGAAAGACGGAATCACAACGAAAAGGTGGGGGCAAAGCACCCCATCCAACTCAATATCGACATAAGCCAGTAAAGCTTGGATGTCGCGATTCTGGTGATCTGCCAGCATTATAGGACATGGGTACGGAACCATCGGAGTTCCGACATCTAGTAGAAGTTAATGCAAACATTGGCCCCCCCAATGAAGTGGTAGAGCCCCCGTCCATCAAGGCTCCGACGGCGTTGCCTTTGACCAGCACGTCGATGTGGATAAGTCCATTACCCCCTCCAGTTCCAGGTGGATTGTACTGGATGAGAGGGAGTGGAGGTCCAATAACCCCCATGTTTTAAGATGATAGCTTGCATTTAACGCCCCCACCCTCTGTCCATTTCTTGATGCATTTCGGATTTGGACAATCTCGTACATGCAGGACCCTATTATTTACTAATAAAACTGATACAATTCTATAATTGCATAATGTTTTTATTATCAGCATATAAGCCAATGAGTCTTGTGAAAAAGCCTACCAGTCAATAAACTTATTGGTGTGTTAGTCAATATGTCAACTGGCATGTTGGTAATATGCCTATAGGTTAATTGGTCAATTTATATATATCAGTAATATGTCTATAGGTTAATTGGCCCAATTGCTGCAATCAGTGCTAAAACATGCTATTATTAGTGATAAAAAGGAAATTCATGATATGCTGATCGTAAGGTACTCCCAATGAAACAAAACCGCAGTTTTTCGAATTTTCTGCAGTCTTAAGCTGCAGAAAAACTGAAGTTTTTCTGAAGACTTATGGAACAAAAACTTTCATTATTTGTGCAGTTTTTCTTCTACAGTTTTTCTGCATTTTTATACAGTATTTTTGTTTTCTTTTGAGTCCACTGTTTCACTACAAAGGGATTAATTTAAGTTCAGAGATAAATTCTGGAAATTCCCTAATATTATATTGTTTTACCATCTTGACATTCAGACTCGACAACATTAGTTGCCTTTTTTGTCTCGCAATCTGAGACACCTTCAGCAGGCATGTTATTATTTCCTTGATGGGCAGCATGCCATTGCTGGAAATAACTCATCTGTATTTGGAAAACATTGATACATAAATATTTTACACTTCTGCACTTACAATACTCAATTTCCTGCTCCTAATGCTCTTAACATGCTTGCAGAATTCTATCAACTTCTTTGTCCATGCGATTACAATTGCTTTTACAGTTTACTTGTCATAAAACGGTTATAATCCTCCATTGGCAAAGTATAGCTAGAAGCAGTCCCATTTCCAATTATGTACAATAAATGATATCAATTCCTTATCATTTTCCATTTTTTTAAATAAGTATTAAATATTCAATATACCATGCATGTAACAAAAGTAATGCTATAAGATTAAGTCTGCACATTTATCGGCTGCTATATGTCTGCTATGGATGGCTGCCATTTTGCACTCACATTTTATAATCGACCTTTTTTACACTTAAGCTCTCAGTGAGTGGCTGAATGCATTGCTCAAGCACTCTCTTAACATAACAGATGGATTACTTACAGCTCATTGAGCAATATGAGCTGTTCTCTAAATTTAACGCACCCTATGGCTCATTACAACCAGGAAATCAACCCTTCTACTACTAACAATTCTCAGTACAAGAATATGTCATTAAGCCAGATAGAAATAATCAACTGGTGGAAGCCAAAAAGTTTCATCGTGCAGCTGGTGTTCCATAAGGATTTAGGGATTGCCTGAGGTCCAGCTATTCCAGAACTATTTGCAACCCCTGGATTACAAAATTCACATGTTTTTGGCAGCAGCAAACTTCACCACAGTGTTTGTCGGGCCAAGCACCTGTACCAAGAGGTTGGCTTTGCTATTATTTAAGAAATATTATATTGTGTTGACAAAGATGCTGGCCTTCTTCAATATGTCTGCCTTCTACTGGGATTGTCTCAAAGGTCTCAACCATCCTGAGTGCCATAGCTGTGGAAAGAAATGTCACAGTTTACATGGTACTAAACTGCAAAGTACCAACCAATATCCCAAGAATTAAGTGTGCTGCCTGTCTGCGTTATTTTAAAGGGGACAACTGCTTTGAAAAGCATTTCTACTCAAAAGCAAACTTCCGTTTAAAATCTGACGTTTTTTAATCATCCTACGCTTTCAAAATGATGCGCAATTTCCACCTATGCACAATTTCAACTTCTAATAAGTGATCAAAATTAAAAAAACAAAAGTACACCCACTCAACTTGAACTTTAAAGAAAAAATATAATTTCTATCACAATGCATACAACAATTTAACTACCCCCCCATAAATATCGATTTAAGGGTCATTCTCTCGTTCATAATCTCGTTAATTCTGTAAAATAAACAAATCCACAATTTTTCTTTTTTAGATTATGTTAAAGGGTCAAAAGTTACGACATGGTCAAAGTTTGGTCATCTGGTGACCCACTAAACTTCACAGGTCATTTACTAAGCAATTATTTGTGATAGAAACAAGTATGAGATGTCAGTAGTTTGTAAATTCTGTGAGGATTTAAAATATGTAATTGTAATTGTTGGATTATAAAAATAACCTATCAAAAAAAGTGAACGAAATTTTTGACTTTTGACCTGAGAAAAAGGCCCAAAAATTAAAAATCTGAAAAAATTATATTTTGTTCTAGAATATATCTGCTATGTATGTACAAAATTTAAAAATACTATTATTTTTAGTTTGTTAATAATGTAAGAGTTTCACTCATATGTATTAGGGAATTTTCCCTGCAGGTCGTGGTATGGCCTTTTCTTCCCCCAAAATTCGCCCATGAATCGAAGAATTTGAAACACCAACTTACTTTCCAATAAACATCAGTTTATACCCCATTCATTACAAATGTACATTAAACTATATAACTTGAACAACAACACTAGCATTTCATTTAAAATGCCTTTAACTCTCACTCAAACCAACTCCTTTACGCACTCGTCAGCACTGGGAAGTGCCATCCTCCAGTCTGACTTCTCTCTCCAATCCAACCGCCTCAAATTTACACTTTCATTCAAACAAGATGGTGCCGCTACGTAATGAGAGAAGGAATTTCTTCCTCTCACATGATCACAAATTTGCATATCAATCAATTACATCATCATAACACTGCACAATTCATAATTAACAGGCGGGAAATGCCACCAATCTTACAATAATTTGTAAAATTGTAACTCCATGAATGTATATATTTTGAAAAACCAATAATACAGTGCCTGTTTCTATAAATATATGAGTTTGGATTGAACTGTGCAAACATCTGAAATGTGGAGACTTAGTTATTGCATCATATGTGTCAACATGTACGTCATGTATTTATAAAAGCAGGCACTGTATTATTGGTTTTGCAAAAAATATCTATTCATGGAGTTACAATTTCACATATTATTGGTTTTGCAAAAAATATCTATTCATGGAGTTACATTTTCACATATTATTAAAAAACTACAAATAATAGTACTTTGAAATTGTGTACATACATAGCGTACATATGGAACAACAAAATATAATTTTTTTCAGATTTTTAATTTTGGGATTAGTAATGTAATTGTCATTTCTGCGCACTACAGAAATGTGGGCTTGTGACAGGGGCCGTCCGTAGTGCACCGGGCTCAGCTGGGGTTAGCGCGCCACCCATTATGGTGGATCCCACAAATTTGGCTTGATGCTGGGCCGTCCACGGTGCACCGGGATCAGCCCCCGGTGAATTGTTTTGGGTGGTTATACAAAACTACGCAAATACATAATAAAGTAATACAACAAAAACCTG
>JAQIXP010003782.1:0-12463 GCA_034700285.1 Proteroiulus fuscus
AACAATTAATTGTGGCCAAAATATAGCAGCACTAATTCTGGTTTTTGCAGCACTAATTAGCACTAATTAAGCACTAAATATTGGTACAAGTTTTTTGGTCCTAGGTAAATGTGGTTGAAATGGTGTTGTTTTAGCACAACCACATTTGCAACGTGAATAAAAAAAATATTTAACAGCACTATTTCTAGTTTTTGCAGCACTAATTAGCACTAATTCAGCACTAATTATTGGTACGAGTTTTTCAGTCCTAGGTAAATGTTGTTGAAATGGTGTTGTTTTGGCACAACCACATTTGCAACGTGAATTAAAAAAAATATTTAGGAGCACTAATTCTAGTTTTTGCAGCACTAATTAGCACTAATGAAGCACTAATTATTGGTACCAGTTTTTTGGCCCTAGGTAAATGTGGTTGAAATGGTGTTGTTTTGGCACAACCACATTTACAACGTGAATAAAAAAAATATTTAACAGCACTAATTCTAGTTTTTGCGGCACTAATTAGCACTAATTGAGCACTAATTATTGGTACAAGTTTCTTGGTCCTAGGCCAATGTGGTTGTGCCAACTTGATGCACGTCAAAAACAGCCATTTACATTTAGCGAATAGACCATACCATCCTGCCAAGGGAGTTATACTCCTAGTGCCTGTATCTTGTGGGTGTGTATACCGGTATAGTCAATGCAAATGACCTAGGAAAGAGGACCCAGGTCCTAAGTGTCAGGTGGGAGTGCTAACCCATCAGTCAAACCAACCCAGTAACTTGCAGGGTGGTAGCACATATTCACAAATCAAGATCAACTTATTTATTTTGACCATTGAAGTTTGAGGGTCTCAGTTTCTTGGGATTGATATGGCAAGAGAAATGGAAAGACATACCTGATTAGGCCTACAATACTTGTGAATAATGGCAACCCCACAGACCATAAGAATATTGTTCTGTGATTTTGTTGTGATGTAAACTGAACTAACCCCATTCAGACTTATGAAATTGTAATAAATTTAATTTAAGTTTGTAACAATGTAAGTGTTTTTCAAATTAAAGCACATTTGCTTTTCTGCAAAATCATAGGAAATTCTTTTTAAATTGTCAAAAGCTTCTTTGAATTGTAGCTAATTGTCAATATAATTTCCAAAATTTAAATCTAACTGGGCAGGATATTCTCAGGATGTATCTATGGCAAATTATTGTCAACAATTGGCATTTGCAATATATCAAATTGATATCGTGTATTGATATTGACAATTTCATTATCAAACAGATGAGTTTATATTTATTTTCCTTATTATTTGAACAGCTTGGACAGCATAAACATATATCATGAAAATGTCATAAAACACTATTTACATATATCACGAATATGATTACATTATCAATCCATTAAATCTCAAAGAGCAATCCATGTGAGTCTCTGGTAAGTGCAAACAGTTAATGAAAAACTTTTGCAAAAATCAATTTTGAACTCTTTCCTTTTTTGATGGATAATACCACATTTAATACGAAGAAAGTTAAAAATAAAGAATTAAAACGAATTTACATGTACAGGGTGATTCGTTTGGGTATGAATAATTTGAAAGCTGTAATAAACAACTGATTTGTCATGCCAAGTTCAAATTCTGCCAGAAGAGCAAGGAAGGATGTGTGTTTTAAGTGCTAACTTGAATTGGTTGTGTCTTTTTATATTGTGAAAATAGTAAAACCATCAAATACTACTGGTCACCAAAAGTGAGAAACGTCCATTTGGTTGACATATTTCACAAATCCATAATATGAGGAAATCACGGATGTTGAGGAAGTATCTGACTTTCTGTGACTAGTGATGTTGGGCAAATTTTTACTTTTTTAATAATAGTAAAAAGTGTAATTAATAATTCAATTATAAAAAAGTGTTTTAAATTATCCTTAACCAAATGGATCACCCTGTATATTCACATAATTGGTAATAATTTGTTTAAACATTTTGGATTTTGGCTATGTTTTGATCATTTTACCTTGCATGAATTTCCATGCGATCACATATTTCTGAAGTGAAAAGACAGCTTTTTTACAGAATAAATATATTTAAATACTTTTAAAGATTAACACAAAAATTTTGAAAGTTCCTGATCCTACTTTGCAAATAAATCCAAAATAACATTAAGTCATAAATTTTATTAAATATACTTTCATAAAATTTCCAAATCAAAAAGCAAACCAAAAATTTTATAAAAAGATCCTTGAAAATTCTTCCAATTTTGAATTTAAAAACACAGTTGGAACTTAATTCTTGAACGTAGAGCATTGGTAAACATAATCTTATGTTGATCAAAATCATTTCTCTTATTTGAATTTAAAACAGTTTTTGGAAAACAGTATTATTATACTTCAATGTCATTGGATTGACCCCTGTGACTCCAGTACTCCTGCATAAGAGCACGCAAGAGGTCCTGCAAAGATAAAAGAAATATTATTCAAAAATTTTACCCAATTTATGTTTCTTTAAAGGAAACACCCATGCAAATATATGGTCATATAATCACCCTCAAATTTATTGCAACATTTTTATCAAATATAAATAAAATGAAATACCGGTATATAAATATATAATTTTCCCCAAAACATATTGGATTAGTATAAAACATTTGTTTTCCCAGAATTTAGCAATTTTTTGCAAAAAAATGATGGCATTACTTCAAAATGTTTTTGACAAATATTGGAATAAGATAGTAATTATGACTAACATAGGATATACATAAATTTTTTTATGAAAAAATAGGAATGTTATAGTTTGAATAGTAATTTTTCCAAAAGCATTATACAGAATGTTTCCAAAACACAAAAAAATGTATACGCTAATGATTTTTAAAATTATTTTACAGCAATTTGTGATGGAAGGACACTTGCTAAGTTATTTGACAGTTTGACTAATTTATTAAAATAAATCCTAATTGGTTAAATTTTCTTTTAAAATTATGATAAACAAAAAAAGCAGCAAAACATGTAAACCAGTGCAATCTTGCTACTTTTGATTATTTAACTAAAAATTGGTTCAATGAATATATTGCTTTATTTTGCAAATAGATTCATTACTGATTTTCGATAGAAAAAGTCATACCGGTGTCTTGTAAGAATCATAATCTTCTTGCTCATCAGACATTTCTTCAGAATTTCCTTTAGCATTGATCCTTAAGCGGTTACTTCTACGAAGATCACTAAAAAAGACAATTGACATAGTAAATATTGCCATGAATATTTATTGTTAACAATCCTATAAGACCAAAAAACACATTTCCTTGCAAACTCAAAATTGTCATATTTTTTTTTTATAAAAGGTTGTTCAAGTTTCCATAGGGGGGGCGGGCCCCGCTTTGAGTGGGGCCCCAAATTTTGGTACCACACAGTGCCTAAATAGGCACTTTTGGTGATTTTTAGCTCATTTATGAGCTAAAAAGTCGCCTGCGGCGCCATTTTTTTTTTTTTTTACAAGTATTCAGGGTCGCAAGCAGGGGGAGGGCCAGGGGGCCCGTGCCTCCAAAATAGTCGAACTCATACTAAAATATATAAAAAATTGGGCACTTTTGGTGATTTTTAGCCTATTTTTTAGTATTTTTGAGTAAAATAAAATCTCATGTGGCGCCATTTTTTTAGGGCCTCTGCTTAGGTGCCCGCCCCGGGCCCCTTTTACCCTTGCTACGTCTCTGGTTTCCATACTAATAATGCTAGATTCTATTTTCAGAAATATGCAGGAAACAGCTAGATGACGTGTTTATTCAAAATTACCAAAAATGTCACTGACAATTATAGCTATTTTGGTATTTTCTATTGAAAATACTTTTCAATGCCTTTTCTTGGTTGGCCATTTGGGATTTTCATAGACTTTCCATGAACAAATTCCTTTGCCCTATCTATTTGGTTATTCTGTATTTTTTTATTCTTGTTGTTTATCCTGATTTTCCTGGCAACGTTTGAGATTTTCTATTCCTTTCCTTGACAAAACTCTTTTTCCCTAACTTTCAAAATTATGGGCATCATGCACTTACACTAAATTTCCCTTTAAAAATTCCCTTACCCTAACTTTTAAAACTTTTTAAGCTTTTTTCTTACTGACTTTTAAATATATTCTGATTTTACCAGATAAATTTTTTTTTGTCTTTCATACCTATTGTATGATTTTACTGATTTTTCCTGGAAACATGTTTACTTAAATTTCACGGCTAATTTAAATATTTACTAAATTTCCATGAAAAAGCCCTTTTTCCTAAAGTTTAAGGCTATCTTTATATTTTAACTGACACAAATTCTGTGGCCAGTTTTGTATTTTCACTGACATACAGTGGCAAACTTACTTTCCCTAACTTTAATGGTTATTTTTATATTTTTACTTATTTTTGTGCCATTGATGAAGTTTCACTAATATTTAGGGATAAATTTACTTTCCCTGACCTTCATGACTATTTTGTTAATCTCATTGGCTTGCTCTAATAAAATTCTATTTCCCTTACTTTTAAAAAGTATTTTAAGATTCACACTGACTTTACCTGAAAACTCACATTAAGTTTGGGATTTTTTATAACTGTCAATTACAAAAGTCCTTTTCTGTGAGATTTTCATGACTTTCATCACTATTTTGGGATTTACAATGAATTTCTCAGGCCAAATTTTGTTTTACTTTATTTCTTGGCTAATCAGGAAAATAGACTTTAAAATGAAAAAAATTCTTTTTCCTGACTTTCATGGCTACTTTAGAATCTTCATTGCCTTACCTGAACAAAATGCTTTTTCCCTGCTTTTTGTAACATTTTTTTTAAAAAAGATTGATTGATTTTCCATAATGGAATTACTTTTCTTTGACTTTCATGGTTACTTTGGGCTTGTCACTGACTTTGCCTGCCTCTGCATTACTAAAGTTTTAACAATTTTGAAATTTCCTATAACTTTCAAATAAAAAATTGCTTTGCCTCTCCCAACTTTTCTATGACTATTTTGGGAATTATGCTGACTTTTCCTGATACAAGTCTCATTACTTAACTTCCATGACAATTTTAAGATATCACTGACTTCAAACAATATTTTTCTTCCCTGGCTTTCATGGATATTCTGGTATTTACACTGACAATCCCTGATAAAATTTCCTGTTAATGAATTCCATTGTTAGTTTGGGATTTTCTTGGACTTGAATGGATATTTGGAAAGTTTCCAGACTTTCAATAACAGACTTATTTTCCCCTGACTCTTATGGCTATTATGCAACTTTCACTGACTTGCATTGACAAAATTCTTATTTTCTGATGACTCTGAAATATTCAGAGAAACTTCTTTCTAAGAATGCCCAAATGTGACCAACTCAGTATAATACACAAATTATTACAATAAATTACATAACAATTTTGCAAAAAAATGCCTTCAAACATTTTGGCAAACATTTTCGATGATGACATCCGTTTGTTTATTTATATTTTTCTGAAAAACTCTGTAGAAACATTGCAAAACGTTTCCCCCATAACCACAAGCAGGGTAAATTATAATTATTAAAGGAAATATGTACACAAAAACTTACCTACGTTTTAATGGAACCTTATATCATTCTAAACTGTTTTGGCAATCCAAAAATTCAAATGTAATTCTTGTTTTTTAAACATTTTAACATTTACGTTTGATCTGTTCATTGCTGAAAACGTTAGTCTACTCGAGACAGCCTACCATGATTGCAATGACGTCATTGGAATTTGAAAGTAGATTTCCCACAGTGCATTGCTTTTTGGAAAAAAATGTGCACGTTGTGGCAGTTGAGCATTGTTGAGTCTTGACATTCGTTTTGCCCCAATGGTTTATGGGCAGAGCATGCACAAAATCTGATGACGTCATGCAAACAGTATGGAAACGAGATTTTGCGTGAGCATTTCTTTCAAATTGTTTCTGTCTGCTATATTTTAAACTTCTTTTATTATTATTTAAAATAACACAATCATGATATAAATATAAAAAGTGCCAATAATCATAGTTTTAAACAAGGATTTGTTTAAAAATAAGTAAATTTTTGAGTACATATTTCCTTAAAGATAAACTCACTGCACAAATTTTGATATAGAAAAATTTGCAAAATCATCCTTCTTGAAGAATTTTTCATATTTCACACTGTTCTTAAATAGTCAGTTTTCCCGCATACTTCACCATTGTTACAGAACTGTGTCAAATTCTTTAAAATGGAAACATTTCCCCAAAACTGGCCTACATTTTCGTATTTTACATACAACTTTTTTAAATAATTATCTGCATTCCAATTCTTATTTCTTTTAAAAATTTTGCCAAATCCTTTAAAATTTTATCAATTTTCACACATTTTTCCTGTTGTTTGACTTTTTTACATTACCTTTTTAATATTGAAAATTATCACCATATTTCACAATTAATCATGTTCCTTTATTATTTGCAAAAACATTAAAGGAACTACCCAACAGGTGGTGGTGATTGGGTTTAAGAGCACAATGTAGCCAACAACAGAAATTACAGAATTTAATTAAGTAACAAAATTTAATTGGAATAAACCAAGAAAAAAACAAACTCAAAATTTGTTTGAAATAACTCATTTTTTTTGTATTTAAACACATTAAAAACGTTTCAGGCTTATAAAATCCCTGGAATTCTTCCCAAATTGGCTGATATTGAAAGCTGAGTTGCACACCCATCAAATGGCATAACTAGAAGACTTTTTTAAATTTTGTGCAAATTATATTAAAGATGGATTCCTGTAAATTACAATAAATAAGTACAGAATTAAGAATGATTACATCCACTTACCCAATATCCAATGGTGGGAGCTGGGCTCTCTTGGCACTAACACCGCGGCACATTGGAGCAAATACAAATCTCCTGTAGAAAATCAACAGAAAAAAAACCAATGACTTCAGGAGATACTTTTACAAGAAATTTCTGCATCAGAAATCAAGCATTTGATTAAAGGCTATCCAAAGGGAATTGGTAATTTCTAGGATAACAAATGTGCAATGCTTGCATTCAATCAAATACTCTCCAAGGAAATTGTAGTCTAAACATACATAATACATTTTAGTAGGGCATTATTGTTAGAAAGGAATGTATTAAATTCAACTACTAATAATTTATGTTAAATTGAAAACTCTGTTCTTTGGCTTTCACCTGTGCAACATTCCTGGGGAATTGCATAACATGATTTTTTTTCATCGATTTGCCAGCATTCTACCAGGTTAAACGAACCCATGAGCATATTTAAGTTTGACAATATTAAGACAAACCCTTCTTATTTGAGCAAAAATAATTATTAAATCAACTAGTGTATTATTAAAGATGCAAAACGTGCAGTTGAATTATTCAAAATCATCTAATCAAGACAAATATGCAACTAAAAGAGAATCAAACAATGCTTGATGTTTCAAATTGGTAAAAGCTGGTAGATTTGTTACACTTTTATTAAAATAAATCTATTCCTATTATAAAATATCAAAATTCAACTCTCATCATTCTGCAAAAAATATTTATCTGAATTTTTTGTAGGAAACAACATGATTGCATCTGGAAAAGTAATGAAACTTTTTCAGCAAAATTATTAAGAAATGGAAGTCAATATGTCTCAAATTTTGATTGGAATGTGCAGAAAAGTGCATGCAGAATGTAATATGAAGTTCTCACGTGCAACACACTTCACGCTACTCATTTAAGCAAAAATTTTTAAAAATTTGAAAGAAAATTCTTTAAATGTTTCCAACTGAACATTCCTTAAATTTTCCATAAAAGTTATAATTGTTGTTTATATAACTTACTCTATTTCTTGATACTAAACAATCAAATTTCTAATTAACTTCTTCTAAATATAACTAAGTTCTTCGCAAAAATTAATAAAAAAATAGCAATAAAAATTTTTCAAATTGAAAGCAAATTTATGAAAATTGTCCTCACAGAAATTGAAATTTGCAATAAAATGTATTTTTTGTTATTACTATTATTAATAAACAAAATTAATATCTGCTTTCTAATTGGCAGTTATAAAAAAACATTCTGAAAATATTTCCTGAATTAAAAGCTTGTAAAATGTTCCTTTAAAATGATTTAATAAAAATGCAAATAAAAGTAGTTATCAACATTATCCAAAAATGACATAATTATTTAATAAAAAATAAATAATTAAAAGCAAATGCTTGAAATATTTCCTGAAAAAAAGTTTTTCAAATTTGTTAAAAATAGATTACCAATTAATTTTAAAGCTATGAAATATTGCTTTAGAAAAATTTTTGAGAATAGATTTATAATAAGGGATAAATTGAAGCAAAAAAATTGAAACTAATATTTTTTTTCAAATTATGTATAAATACAAAATCTTACCTGCAATCGATGGCCTCTGACCTTCTGACAGCAACACATAGGATGAGCAGAAGCAAAATGAAAGAGATGGCAGATAGTCTGTTTGCCATTGACTTTTTAATATGAACTTTTCCTCTGATTTTCTCTTCTTTTATTTCTCAATGCAAATTCTTCTTTTTATTTCTATTTCTTGTTATCTTGATGTGAACAAATGACAGACGTTGTAAGCAACTAAAAATATAGAAATATTTTAAAAAATCAGTCATTGCACTATGATTGTAGAAATTATTTTGATCCGTCTCTCTTTTGAAACACAGCCATTTAAATAAATAGTCAAATAAATAAAAGTACTCCTAATCTATTATTGTACACTATTATTATTTATGTTTGCTTTAGGGTGAACAATTTTAGTAAAATCTAAACAGAATATATTGAATTCTAAACTTCCTCAACAGTGTAGTCTACTCCAGGAAAAATAAAATGCATTTTGATCTTTTATTAAATTATCTAAAATGATATTGTTTTTGCAATCTATAAAAATCATTTTACTATGCTAAATTAATTTATAAGAATCCTTGAGAAAGATTTGTAATAGTGTTATTTATTTTTACTAAAATAGTGGAGCAATTACTTATATTTTATTAGAAAAAAATGTTTAATAATAAAATAAAATTCAAAACTCGGAATACGAGCTCGTATTTTTATAAAACATTTATTATTTATAATTTTTTTTGTTCTTTTACTATTTTTCTTTTAGTTATGATAAATAATAAGTTTAGAAATTATTACACCTATTTTTTGTTTCAAATATAATTTAATTGAAAAAGTATGTTAAAATGCTTTGCAAATGGTTGATTTATTTCTTACCAGATTTGAAGTACCATTATTCTCAATTACCAGAATAAAAATTAATTTGGAAATAATTGTTTTTAAATTTAAATAACAAAACTACTTCAAAGCTTTGTGTGTATGCTTATTTATATTTACTGAGATTGTGTTATTATTCATTTTTGATAATTTAAACTTTATTGATACTTTAAAACTTGTATATCATTTTGTTATATGAAGTCAATTTAATTTATTTTAAATGTATTTACATTTGTGCAATATATTTGAATATGAATATGAATATAATTGAATAATTGAATATGAATATATTGTGTATACAAGGCAATTTTATAAATGCATGTTATATCTACCACATTTAAATATTAAACAAAGTCTTACTATACAATAGAAAATAGAATAGTGACTTTTGTCAGAATAGCTAAAGTTGATTAAAAAAATTCAAAAGTAGCCTATGGCTAAAAACAAAGTGTTAGAATCTGATAAAATTTCTAATTTATTTTATATCATTATGCATAACAGGAAAGTGAAGCCAAGTTAAATGATTACAATGATAAACCTTTATCCTATTACTAACAGATGACACTAAATGTTTATTAGGATTTTCTATTTAGGTATTCCCAAGATTTATAAGTTAATTTTCTATTATTAATGTATTTCTGTCATTGTGTTTTTCTTAAATATGAGTAGCAACAAGCACACTGGAATGTAGTTCAAAATAAGTAGGCCTATAATTTGAAATTGCAAACTAATTTGAGAGGAAAATAACTTTTAAAATAACCAAATTTAGGTAGTTACTCTCCCATTTTCTGCAATATACTACATAGTTAAGAACATGCATAAATATGCCATCAAAAATGTATGGTTTTAGTTATTGGATTTCCTTTCATAAAGATATAAGCAAATAAAAAATCCCGTGCTTTTTTATGTTTACAAATTCAATTATGCAACTGTAACTTGGGTTTATTTCAACTATGATAAGCTCTGAAAAATGTTTCTTTTATTTGAAAATCAATCCCATGTATGGGTAAACATAGCCATGGAGGATCACCACATACATGTCATATTAGGTATTTATGAGGAGATCGTGTGGGGAATTTTTGACAAATATGTCAAAGCAAGAAGTATTGGAATTCCATTGGCACAGTGGAAAAGAAGAAAAAAATGCAAACTTAAAGGCTTACTCCATGTAGCTTTTAAATTAGGTTATATTCAGATGATAAAATGCCAATGTGAAAATGCATTACAACCAATATCACCATATTGTTTAACTAGTGCAAATATATATGAATAATATTGCATCAATATGAACATGACCAAATACCATGTTATAAAAAATAGCAATGGATAGCCATTCCTTGAGTGGCTGATTATTGGAAATTTTCAGCATTTCAACTTCAAATTTCAAAACTTTTTGAAAATTGGCAAGTTCCATCTTTTTTACACATATTTCGTCTGCACTGCCATTGATATAGGTTAAATCATCATGAGTCACCAGAGTTAACATAACAGAAAACATACAACTAGGCCTACTGGTTATATGCAAGTCAATAACACTCTGAATCAACGTGATTTACTTCTTCGTTAGTGCCATTTTGGAACATTGTAGAGCTCTGAAAAGTTCTGATTACTTTTGAAATGTGCTTCAAGATTTTGGCATACTTTTAAGTGTTATAGCAGATACTGATTGAATGCAGTTAATTAGCATTAATTTTTGCAATTTTAAAATTGTTTACATAGCAGACTGAATGCTGTCATAATTTTGGCCTTCCTGTTTTTATTAAAACATCTTAGAAATTAAATTCATCATGCAAAGTACCTATATGTATCAATAAGAACTTTGTATAAGTCACACTTAACCAAGATGTGTAGCAGGAGGTTCCGACCTCTCTTGTTATATAGGAGAGGTAAATATTATCTAAGTTTTACCCTGTATTAAACTATAACTTTAAATAATTTTTCAATGAAATTAACATGTAAAATTTTCTGAAATAAAATGTCTTAACAACTTTAACTGTAATACAAGAATAGAATAATTGAAAAAATAATAAAAACACAATAGAAAAAGCTAATAAGTGGGCTTTCATTTACTGCTTAAGTTGAACATTGGTATGTTGGCAATAACACAATGCTGGTATGTACAGTGTAACTATAATTGGTCCCATTCCAGGCATATAACTACAGTAAATGTACAGAATTCTATTGTCAATTTCCATCAGTTTAAAATTAAATAAAATAAAAAATTGACCCTTAAAATTGTCTTAGATTTCGTTTTTGATTATGTCACGCCAATTATCAGATTAAAAAGAAAGTCATCATCAAAATACCTAGTTCATTCCATTTTATTTTCAACAATTAAAAAAAATCACATGACATCTATTAAATGTTAGTATCCCCCAGTCAAAATGTGAATATGATGTATAACGATACTCGAATATAGCAACTCCAAGTTATTCCCATTAATGGCCAAGTGCACCAATCTCTGTTAGGGTTTAACTAACAGTTAAAATGCAGGTTAACAAATAGTTAAATGGACATGCTGAGCCCTAACTGTAGTTATCCCATTTCATCTCATTGGGGATGTTAGCAAACCGTCATCCATAACTATTTCTTTGTTAACTGGAGATTATCTTTGGTTGGTGCAAGTGGCCGGCCGTAATTCATTAAAATCACAAGTTTAGCAGCATGTGTTGATTTATAATGGCACCATGTTAGGTACCCCTCCCATTATGTTGAAATGATCCTCCGTCTATTGTATTCGGCATCCTGAACTTTGCTCGAAATGACCCAATACAATGTACCTCGGATTATACTTCAACAAAATGATGGGCATATCAAAATCTGAGTAATTATAATACTCAGGGGCGTCCCGAAAGGGGGTGTAGGGGGTGATCATGCCCCCCCAGTCATATTTGAGTCGGCAAAATTCGAATTCTGTCGACTGTCAGCAAAACTAGAATTCGAATGAGATTTTGCCGACAAAAATGGCATTTGCCGACTACACATTATTCAAAATTAAAATGTACTGCATGTATACATAACAAGATAGATGGCACATTTTCCAATACTGGAAAAACACAAATTTAGGTAAATGCCTTAAATTTACTTTAA
The DNA here is from genome assembly GCA_034700285.1 of Proteroiulus fuscus. Lineage (NCBI taxonomy): Eukaryota > Metazoa > Arthropoda > Diplopoda > Julida > Blaniulidae > Proteroiulus > Proteroiulus fuscus. The sequence continues at coordinate 12,270 of JAQIXP010003782.1, forward strand.
TTGAAAATGCAAAAATGGCTTCACATTTATTTTACTTAAAAACATGCACAGTAATTGTAGAAATTTCTTTAAATTAATTTTAAATATGTATAAAAAATGCTCAAATCGCAGAAATGATTTTTTTCAATTCAATTCAACTCAGTACCCTACAGGCAGCAAATGAATGCCATATGGTAGGGGGGTGATCCCACTAT
>JAQIXP010003783.1:0-12462 GCA_034700285.1 Proteroiulus fuscus
TAAACAGGTGGGATAAAATTCGCGCCATCTGTGTTTTAAGGCTAATTGGACTTATTCTGAGAATTGATTGTGATTTTACTACTCATTTAACATGGTGGTGTAAACTTCAAAGAAAATAAGAGCGCCGTCAGTAGTATATATTGGACCATCCACATGTAATTTTTTTTGCAGTCCTCCCCCCCCTTCCTTTTATAACACTTTATAACAAATTTGTTAACCATTAAAATATCGTAAACACACCACAGTACTGTATAGCTCACTAATTTAACTTTGTAACAATTTTACTACCATTGGCTAGAACAAGTAGAGGAAGGGGGGCTTTGGAAGGAAAAGTTTTTGCCTCCTCCCCCCCCCCCACCCTCTCTTTGGAAACATTTTGCATTTTAGACCCCCCACCTTCCCCATGTCAGTTCCCACAGAATTTTACGTGTTTTTTCCTTGGTGAGCGACCTACAAAGACAATTTGCCACATTTGGCATTTAATTTCATTAGAAAGCACGCCACCTTCCAGCCAATTTTAACACTTTTATTGGGATTCTAAAGATATGGTGCCTCCCCCTAGCGAGGGGTCGAAGCCTATACAGTAGCAGCACGTACTTCGTCAGCCCTTCCTCGGCCTCTGTGCTTTTTGAAAACAAAAACAAGTCTGTGTGGGTAAAGCGCATTTTCACACAAAAATGGAGATCACAGACTTACCCTCCAAAATCTTTTCACAGGGGTCACCATTTTGACAACAAGAGTGGATGTCCCGCTATTCTTATCCTTCGATAAATTCATTTTCCCAAAAAACGTTCAATCAGATATAATTGTGTGCGAACATGTCCCATTCATTGATCTTGCACATTCCCCTCTTTTGTCTGTTTTTGTGCAAAGGAGGAAGAGTGGAAGGCTCCCTCATCTCAAACTGCAGTAGGGGTCTTAGGTCCCCCTTTCAAGAGCTTACTAAAAAGGGCCTAAACTATTAGTCTTTACTTTGTCAGGATTATGCTTTGCCAGAATGTCCCCAAAGCATCCGGGTCTTATAAAAACATCCATGGCTGAATAATAATAGACAGCAAATTAAGAGAGATAATGAGAAGGACGCCTGTGTATCCTATATTGATTAGGGTGGCGCACCGAGAGATTTCATTTTTGGAGTACATTAACTAGACCCAGGTCAATGGCCCCCACAGCCCAACCCTGGATTTAATCAGGGGATTTCCATAAATGGATACAAAAACAATCAGACTTTTCAATCACAAATGTTTTGCACATCCCTAAATAATTAAACATTTGGCTAAGAGCTCATTAGCTTATTAAGTCCTCCTGCATGGTAGTTCCAATTGATTATAATTTATTGCTGTCTGAGTCTCTTTCCTTCAAAATTAAATATATACATATATATATATATATAGGCTAGTTTCAAGAGAAAGGCATTGCACATAGGCCTATATGTTATAGCAAATAATTCATGATCAGAACCCTGCTTGTTAAAAGTTATTAGAAAATCAAAAGACTTATATAGAGTTTAAGAGTTACAATGTATGTAACTCGATTGTTACATGAAGTTTAAAGCCTAAATATAATGAAATGCAAATAATTCACCAAGAATAATGAAAAGAATACATCCTTCCATGAGTCCAGTTAAAGCTCCATCTATCTATGATGAATTACTTGTACAGCATTATAGGCCTAGGTCAATATATACAAAATGTCCGTATTACATATTATTTGTCATAACTAACTAGGCCTATATACATGCAGCAAAATGGTTGAGAATTAATGTTTTTGTGTGTGTGAAATGGTGCATCATCCATGGGGTCTTTTTGAAAGGGATGTATGGAAATATTGGCCTGCATGTAGGCATATAGTTACTCAAAAAATCAAAAACTGTCCTGAGAATTTTCTCAAGGTATACTGTATTATAAATCCAAAAGTTTTATGATTTTGTGAATTTTTTTCTCAAAAAATCATCGTTTTTAGCAAGCCTGCATGCTTGGTGCTATACAAAATAACATAGGCTAGCCTATGTAGTGTTTTAAATTAGTCTCAGCTAGAGGAGGTTTACGAATGGCAGAATAATATCGTGTATATAGGTTCAGATTTATTCTAATATAATCATTTAAACTATATGCAGATATACGCCTATATGTTTACTAGTAAAAGTCGGGCAACTGAAGAGCTAAAATGGGAGTGATGCTTTCAAGGTAGACAGGCGATGAGATGTATTGATGCGTGAGCCATATAATATTGTAGGCCATTTCTGTGGTGTCATTCTAACTTTTTTGAATGATAATTGTATGTAGTTTTTTGAGTCACGGGCAAGTTAAATTTATCCGCTAACAATGTTACATATAGATATTAGCTAGCCTATATAGTTGAATTTCAATTCCAAAACAATAATAATGGCTAATAGTATAGGTTTATATAGGCCTACATATATTTGCATCGAGACTTTCATTTGCAAAGTTTGCAGGCTCAAGTATATGCATGGTGTCTGACAAAGCAAATTAGGGTAAAAGGCAGTTTGGCCTGAGGATGTTGTTTATTTATGGAAAAACATGCAAATCATAAACAAGGCTCAAGAGTCAAAGCCCATGCAATTTCACGATTGTCATGCAGGAATTAGCTATACTGTAATTATAAACGTGCCTCAAATTTTAAATTCAGGAGAAATTACTAATAGGCCTACTATAGATATAACAATAAAACCACAGCTCAATATTTGGAATTGCTTTAAAAACTACATGTATTGAACCTAAGGAACCTCACTCATAGACAACATTGGACTCATGAGCATAGGCGTGCGCAGGGTGTATGATAAGGGGGGGGGGGCAAACATGTACCCAGACAGGCAAGGTTTCCAGTTTGTGAGTACTTTTACCACTTGGGGGGTCTGGGGGGTCTTCCCCAGCTGCCGGAGGCGAAATTTTTTGGAAAATAGTGATTTTCTTTTCATTGTTTTTATTTGTTTTTTAGGAAAAATTTTCTCACATTTCCCACATATGGGGAAGGGCAAGTGCCCCCCCCTTGCCCCACCCCCACCCCCGCGCACATGCTCATGAGACAAAGAGTAAAGGATTTTCAATATTTAATAAATAAACCTTCTGAAGTAGCCACCAATTAACAGTCTATTTATAATCAAAAGTATATATACGATTCATGAAAATGCCGCCGCCGTTGTTGTTTTGCTGAAATGGCGTTACTTTAGTTGGGCATAACACACGTTAGATGTAAGGATTTCCAAAAATTGTGACGTCATATCACTCAGATATCAGCTTAGATCATCTGAATTGCCGAAGACGCCTTATGTCCGTTTGACTATAGGCCTGTATATATATAGATATATGTTATTGAATTTTTGGACATTTAAAAAATGTCATAAAGCTTCCGCATGGAGGATTAGTTTTGGAAATAATTACAATGTGGCGTATACCACATCATCCAGGTATTAAAATGCTTGAGATACTTAACAATAAAAGTATACATCCAGGATTTATGGGATTCATATAGGGTTTAAAACTGCCGCCACACATTTCCATAATACAAATGCAGTTATAGCCTGTCTGTGAAAACCACAGATCAGCGGTGAAACCATTAATGAGTCACACTGCATGCATGATTTTATTACATTTCTTAAATTTCAGTCATCCATATATAGCCATATAGGGGCCTAAATGTCAGTTTGAAAATATAGCCAAATTTTCTAATGGAAATATGTTACAAAAAAATGTAAAGGGTATTTGCCAGAGGATACAGTGAGGCCTGGCACAGGGGATCTTGCATTCACTTTTCATTCCATGCGTGCATCTGCACAGGTGAAAGATCTATATAATGCCATAAATGATTTTAATATACCATAAACTTGCAATCCTATCATGCTTTAAAAAGGTTTTATTGTAGTGACTATAGTGTTTTATTATACAGAAACAGTACATCACGTATATACTGTTAGCAAAATTGTCTTCCAGAAAGCTTGTTTTACTAAATACTATAATAAAAAAGTTTAAGACTTGGGCCATTTAACTGATACTTTTATGAAGTCTGTTAAATTCAGAAATATATATTTTCAAAAAAGTTACAGGCTTCCAGTCATCTTTTGGAAAACGATTGTTTTCTGGAAAGTATAGCATGTAATATACTAAAGGGGGACAAGTACCGCATTAAAAATTAAAATAGTCTAGCTCAACAATATGTATAACTATCACCAGCAAGCTTTAAAGTAATTCCTTGGAATGTCAGTCAGTTAGTTACTTGTAAAAAGTAGTAGGCCTATATAAAAAGGTCATACTTTTTAGCACATCATAGCTTTTGCACTACCGTACACTGCACACTGTATTTTCAGATTTAATGCTTTCCCTCTAATAATATTAGTGATAAAAGATATGGCTTCAAATACTAAGATTCCATATGATTGCTGTTGAAAATGTACACCTTGAAAAATGTATAGCCCCTTTTAGATGGTAAAAAATAGCTTGGTATACTGGTATATCGAAAGTCTTTGAACTGCCAAAGATTCTCGTTGGTACAAAAAAAATGTTTTCGTTACTCTTTCGTCAAGAATGCATTGATCCTGTATCAGAATGATGGACACCTGCCAAAATGCAACTGCTTCAAGGTTCATTGTAAACTTTTGAAAAAAATTAAATATCAAAACCCTGGCTTAGAATTCCACGAGGCTCTTAATATTTTGGCTAATTGTATTATGCGCATATTTCAGGCTTTTGTCTAGTTTGCAAAAAGCTCTTAAAAACTTAGTGATACCCTAAGTTCATATAACCCAAAATAAGACAACTTTGGGTTTTAGGATTTTATAAAAAAATTTTAAGAAAAATGGACAAGAATAAATATAGAAATAATATTATTATTTTTGTAATAAATATAAATAAGATTATTGACATGTTCATATTGTATCTAACTTTAGAACACGATAGCAGAAGCATCGGCCCACCTACACAAAGTGACCCGAGACAGAGCGTTCTTCGAGGAGGTCACCATTGTGGTGCCGCCAACGTGGATTCCGAAGGAAGAGTACGAGGTGGTCCAAGGAGGCGACCGCTTCTCCAGGGCGGAAGTCCGAGTGGATTATCCCAACCCGGCTCACGGCGACACGCCATACACGCAGCAGCCAGGAGAATGCGGGGAGCCCGGAGAGTACATCCATCTCACTCCAGAATTCCTGCTGGGTGGCAATGCGCCCAACATCAGCAGCGGCGACACCCTATTGGCAGACGCTCCAGCAGGCGGGAACGACCATGCCGGAAGCAGGTTTGACAGTGATCACTGGCCCTACGGAAATCCGGCCAAGGTTTTCGTCCACGAGTGGGCCCATCTTCGCTATGGCACTTTTGACGAGCACGGGTACCAATCGGATGAGCAGACGCCAAATTTCTACATGGATTCCGATAACAAAGTAAGTGGAAATGTCAAAAAGTGCACTGGAAGTACACTTGGGTAGGAGTTAAAAAATTTGTTTCTATGTTCTCCCCTATTTAGATACGACCCACGAGCTGCACCAACGACCTCCGTGGCTGGCTGCGTGACATGGCCGGTGAACCGTGCATTCTGGATGTGAATGGCATGCCCAATGCAAATTGCGTGTTCTATCCAGAAGTGACTGACGGCGAAGGAAAAGAAGGGACCCATTCTGAAGAGGGCTCATCCAAAGCTTCCGTCATGTACATGCCATCCTTAGATTCGGTAAGGCGTGATTCCCCTCGTGCGATCAAAGCAGGCAGGGGTGTCACCCTCGTGCAACCCTGAAATAAGAATTGATGGACTTTTGAGGGAGATCGATTAATAACGGGGTTACTTGCAGGCTGATGGTTTTTGTGACGACGAGACTCCGGATCGGAAGCACAATTCTTTTGCCCCTAACAAACAGAATTTGATGTGCCAGGGCCGTTCTACGTGGGATGTCATATCTAAACATCCAGATTTCAACGGTGAACGGTAAGTTCAGTGAAGTGGTTGAAATTGTACATTGTTTGTCCTCAATGAATTTATTCAGATTTATTTTCTTAGTTCAATAATTTCACCTATTGTCAATTCCTAATCCTTGCTCCTTCGGAAAATGGATAAGTTAAATTCAAAAGAATAATGTGATTGATAAAATTTGCTAATTTTAATCAAGTTGGAAATTGTTTAAAATTTGTCCAACATTAAAAAGGAATAACTAATAAGTGAATTCGTATTTTTACCTGATACTCCTTTTTTAAAAAGAAAATGAACGTTTTTAACTGCAAGTTGGAAATTAGTTCTTCGCTGATAGAATTATCAAAAATCCCACAGTAATTTCATGGATGGGGAGTTTTAGGAAATGCATTTTTGCTCACTATATTGTCAGTTGATAAAAAGTTATTTTCTGGTTGATCTTCCACTTTTAAAGTATGTATTATTATCATACTTTCTATTAAAAACAGAAATCCAGCTAGAAATTTAGTGAGCACGCATCCGAAATTCCGCGTTATTCAACCTAAGAAGAACCAGCGCCCAACGTTTGTCCTCGTCCTGGATATTTCCGGAAGTATGAGGGTAGGCACGTGGGTTACACGCCCACGTTTTACAACATTATCTCATCGTCGGGGTGTTTTCTGAGATGTTATTTAAGAAATTCTTAAAATTAGTGATAAATTTCCATAAATTCGCAATAAATATTGTTAAATGCCAAAGATATTATTTATGGTCCTTGGGATTCATTTGCACGGAATTAAGGGGTCAAGTCTGACACTTGCCAATTTCAAATTTCATAGGGTCGGCGCATGGAACTGTTACGGGCGGCCACGTCCCGATTCATCAAGTTCCAGCTGTCCGATTTCTGCACTGTTGGCATGGTGGCCTTCAGTACGAAAGGTCACACGCTCGCCAACATGACGACCATGGATGACGAAACGAGAGAATCGCTTCTGACGCTAGTTCCGTCTGAAGACGACACCGGCTTTACGGCCATCGGGCTCGGCATTACGGAAGCTTTGGAGGTGATCCCATCGTAGCAAGAATTTACTTATATTTGTCACACTTTGCTCATTGTCCGTTCTTATTCAGTTGCTGCGTAACAACAGAGAACCGACGGAAGGAACCCTGCTCCTGCTGGTTTCCGATGGGGAGGAGAACGTGGAGCCCTACATTAACAATATACTGAAGGAGATCAGCGACTCCAAAGTCATTATTAACACGATAGCCTTTGGACGTCACGCCTCCAACAAGCTGGAAAAACTGGTGAAAATGACGGGCGGAAGAGGATTCTTCTATGACGACGAGAAGGTTTCCTTCAAGATGCTGGAGACTGCCTTCGTGGAGTCCGCAGCCACGCATGCCGACATCGATCTTCAGTCGGTCGAGGTACCTGATGCAGCCGATCACATCATCCCAACGTGTGATATTGAAATCTAAACTCTAGTTGTGTTATTTGTCCAAAGATCGTCAATCGAAACGTGCCATTGGAAGAGCATCAAGAGAACGAAGGCCATTTCACCGTGGATAAGGACATTGGAACCAACACGGTATTCCTGGTCACTTACGACTATCCGGTTGCCCCTGACAGTGGCGATCCGTTGGACGTTCTGCTTTGGAGTCCAAAAGGAAAGAAATACAGCTCAAGCAGCAGTGAATACAAGAGTGACCGAAACACGTTGTCCATCAGTATAAAACTCCCTCATGCAGAGGTAACAATTGTCTAGAATAGGAGCATGTATGTTTTTCAGGGAAAAAAAAGTGGAATTCTTTACTCATGGCGTACTATTATGTTGCTTCTTTTCCAAATTCAAAGCCTGGAAAATGGAAATACTGGGTGAAAAACACGAAGACGAATACTGTCGACGTAACTCTGCTGGTTAGCTCGGAGACTAAGGACATCAAAGAGCAGCCGATACGCGTTCGATCTTGGGTCAGCGACGTCGATTTCAGCTTTCCTTCCAGGGTGAAAGTGTACGCGGAAGTAAAAAAGGGTTACAATGCTATCTTGGACGCTTCGGTGATCGCCACTGTGGGCAGACCCGATGGGGAACCATGGGTTATGATGCTGTTTGACAACGGAGCTGGTATGGATGCCAATAGTTTCAGAATCGATTAACAAAATTATATTATTTTTAATTAATGTTCATTGTGTTTGATTCACGTTTTAGGACCCGACACTCAAGAAGGCGACGGGATTTATTCTGGTTACTTTGCACACTTTAACGGATCCGGAAGGTATTCTGTGGAAGCTGTCGTTCTGAACAACGGACGGGCACGCATCGATATCGGCACCCAGCACAATTCCAGGGCGCCCAGATTGCCCATTCTAGGAAAACGGCCAAATGGTAAGGATTAACTAGTATACGACTGGATTAAGGATCCGAGAAGAACTTGGTATAAATTCATGTCTTTTGGGTGAATTTCTATCGTAGAAGTACTCGAGGAACCGCAGATATCCTTTTCGACGAGCGATTTGAAAGAAGCAACCGATGCGCAGTTGCTCGATGAGATGGAGGCCGAAGATTATCGAAGAGCGCACGCTTATCATCCCATTGATGAATTCGAACGCTTTGCCTCGGCCGGTTCATTTCGACTCAACGATTGGAAGGATGCCGACCTCATTCCGCCTAGTCGAGTAACCGACCTCCGCATAGTAGAGGCCAACCTTCCCGAAAGGACCGTCCGCTTGGAATGGACTTCTCCTGGTGACGACTTGGACGACGGAAGAGGTAAGTTATCCTCCTTGGTTGTCCATTAAACTTGATCATAATTTGGCAAAAGAGCCACATGCCGTAATCTATTCTTGAGGTATCTTTTGAAAGGTCCCAGCCTTTTTGAATCAAGTGTTATTAAACATGACATCCAATAAAATTCCAGAAAGTTTCTTCAGAATCTTGGGAGATGCTCAATTTCCTAAAAACTGTTTCTGATTTATATGAAGTATTGACATGCAATACCGTTCAATTTCAGCCGTCCTAGCAGAAGTTCGCTATCACCACGACCCGTTGTTCTTGCTCAAGTCATTCAACCGTGCTACGACAGTTACCAAGCTACCACTTCTAGATGGCGACTTCCGACCACCTCAAGCATTGCAGTTGCACAACATCAAATTCAAAATGCCCGTGGACAGCGAACTTCAGCTGAACATCTCCAACTTCCGTCTGTACTTCGCCGTGCGGGCCATCGATGAGGCCGGCAACGAGGGCGACGTCTCCAATATGGCAATGGCACACTTCCGAGATCCGGCAGATGCCCGCCGCCTGGTTCGTGCCGATTCCATGCAAATTGGACGTTTGCTCTTGGGCGCGATCGTCGCCATCGTCTCTGTCGTGATCATACTTGCCGTTGCCTTGATCGCCTGCAAGATCCGCTCGAACAGGAGGAAGAAATACGAGTGCGAGAGGCAGCAGAGGACGTCCATCGACCAAAACCAAATGGACAAGTTGCTGGCTTGAGAAAAGATGCAGTGACCTCTCAGACTCATTCTCACAAACTACATTGTCATCGTCTACTAATAGTTACATCCGTGGGTAGCATACGTGAAACACACTTGTTGCCTTTATCTCACTCATCTGTCCATCTTTCTTTTTATTTTTGCACTAAAGTGTACTTCCTAATGATAACGATAATCGTGATAATGAAATAGTTATTTTACAATCTGGTGTTGCCATAATGCTTTGAATTTCTTTACAAAAAATCAATTAACTGCTATCTCTAATTCATGTACAGTCCTGCATTATATGTTTGCTGCTTTTTATTTATTAGCAATTTTATTGGCCAGAAGTTTCCCCTTTTTTTTCTTTCTTCGCAAAATGAGACTTTTCGGTAATTGCTATCGGGTGCTCTTGAAACCAAAATTATGTACTCGCATAATATTTGAAAAGTTGTATGGGTCATGTATGCAGACATTTTGCAATATTAATTGCTGGAACTTCAATTTTTTGGCACTGAATGCCCAACCTCAGATGGCAAAATTCAAAGCCATATACGCATAGTCGAAGCAGCCGACCACATGAATTGAAATATTTAAATTTGATGGCAACTACACAAACTAGGCCTACCATTATTCATTCTCAATAATGCATACAGGTAACTTAAGAGAAATTCTGCTCAAATTAAAGTTGTTTTAATATAAATGACCGCAATAAAATAAATTTCTAATGTTCTCAACTTTTGAAGTTGCTGCCATAAGGCCCATAATAATAATATATAATCCAGAATGGAAAGGAACTAAAATACTCTTAGACGGAGCGTCATAACTGACGTCATAGGGAGGAGGTCGCAGTTTAAAAGAGTTACAGCATCAGTGGTCTTCCCTATTATAGCACTTGGTAACAACAATGGCTACCCAACATAGACTAATATTTGCATTAGGCCTACTTTTCTTAATAATTACAAGCAATTAGCTAGTAACAGCAATTTCAGAAAACTTAAAATTGAGCCGAGTTTGAAATTAAAAAGGCAAAATTGTGCATCTTTACTTATAAGAAGCCACTTCAATTACTAGTCATTAATTTCACCATTATAGGCCTACAAAGTCCAATAGATAAAAATTTAATTTATCCCCAAGAGAATATTTCCAGCATAAAAATGTAATACTTATCAGAAATAAGATGACATATTAATGTCTTTGATTGACCTGAAGTCATAAAATTCAGGTTCAAAGAATTTCTGCTTAAGCATAATGATGGACGTATAATTTACGGTTCCAGATTTGCCAAACTTTTTACTCGAAAGTTCACCTTGCTCTTACTTATTTTCTTTTTGATGTCCATTATCACTAGTCTTAGCACCAGATAGTAAAATTTAAGAGTAAAAATTAAAGAGATTTTTGGCATTTATTTTTATATTAACTCTCTCCAGAATTCTGGGCAGGAGGGGATGAGTTCCCAAGGATCCTCAAGTATCACCATTATCGTTATCCGGATTATTGTGTTCAATTAATAAACTAGCTTAAGTGTGTAACCTGCCAGATGAAAGATCGAACTTTTTCTGTAAATTATAAGAATCACTGTTTCTTTTTATGACAATACAAGCATTTCCTTGTGTAATTCTAAACGCGAATATTCGAGTAGTTGATGGGGAAGCGGATTAATCTGAAAGCACAGATTGATTTAACTAACTATATAATAAATTCATTGTGGTTGTATTTTATTTTGATTAAATGAAAAATTAACGTCTATCCGTTTACCCTTTCCCAATATAAATGTTGTTTTGTGACCGTGTTGTTCTTTGAAAATTTTGTAAATATTCTGCGAGATCCACTTAAAAAAAAGCATTTACTTTCATCTTGTGTTTTTCGATCATCATTCCTCAAAGCTTGCTGGTAAGAGAACGTTTAATAAAATGTCAGGTCTCGTACCTTTATTTCACATAATTATTATTCGCCGCCTATCATGCTGATACATTAATTAGAAAGTTTAATAAGCTACAGCTGTTTTATCGTTCAGTATGACATTGCAAAATGCAAAAAAAATTGCTAGTTGTAAAACAAACAAAATTCATTTGTTAGTTTCTTAAGATGAGTTAATGATTGTGAAATACATGAAGTAATCACTGTTATGGATAATACATGTACTCTAAATTTATTGTCTGTCTATATATCTCTCAACCTGTATGGAGATTTTGTCTGTATTTTTATATGCAAAAGGTAAAATGTACCATAGAGCCGAATGGTCGGAAGTCACTTTTCCTAATATTTTCATAACGGAGGAAAACATCGAAAATTTCAGCATTAATCCAATAACTTCCGACTTTTCTGCTCTAAGATACAGAATTCTGAAATGCAAAATTTTTGTGTTGAAATACCTCATTAAGTTTTCATATATGGGTTAAAGGGAAAGTTCCACCTTGTAGCAAGTAATATTTAAATTGTTCAAATATGAATGACTGTGACAATAATAATTGCAGATACTGAAGAAATCACGACGTTTGCAAAATAAATGTCAGGCGCCATTTTTCCATAGATTTCAGCAGACACGGGCAGTTGACGCCCTCAAGGACATGCATATCTACGTGTTTCATGAGACCTGATGCCTTTTATCCAGGAGAGGGCGCTACATGCTGTCAGTAAAATGGCGCCTATTTGGTCTTTGCATTTTCAACTAAATCCGTGTATTGTGGATATTTTATTCAATAATTAATCGGTGGACTCAAATCACATTACAATTTCTATGCTATCTTCATACAACCACGTTCTTTCAAAGAGGGAATTTCCCTTTAATTTACTATTGTTTTAAAAATTCAGCAAAACCGTTTCTATCAATTGCTGCGAAATTTAAGTATACAGTGTATGTAAAATATACCTAATAAAACTAATATCAAATGCTAACGTGAGGACTCCCACAACATTGCAACACCTTTTAATCTAACATTTTAAAGTATCAGGTATAAGCTACACCCCTGCACAGTCAACAATTTCATATAGGCATTATAGTTTCTTTGGGTGTACCACAGCCTACTAAGATTTTTTTTTATTTTATAAATATATAAGGCCTGGCAAGTTGAACATACCTCTATGGAGAATGT
>JAQIXP010003784.1:0-12460 GCA_034700285.1 Proteroiulus fuscus
ATCAAACCCCGTCAATTTATGTTTAGCCATTATTGATTAATTTGTACTTTTATTTAACATGGAGATTCCCATAGGAGTATGCATGCTCTCAAAAGTGTGGACAGCCCCCTTAATGTTAAAAGTATTTCCAATATTATTATATTTCTACTTTTGTTGTATAGCTCTTTATAAGCATTTATCCATTTATAAACCATGTGCCTGTGGATGTTTTCTGCATTTACATTAACCATCACTAAATCAAACATCACCATATTTGGATATCTTCATTTTGGCTTCACTTTTACGCTATGGAATAGTTATATGTATCTTGAACTACAATAAATGATTGACACAAATGCAAATACAATGCCAACTTGCTATTAATAAAAAAACCAAAATCTTTGACTGCCCTGCTCCATAATGATAAAAAACTACATAAATTATTTAATTTTTATGATTTTTAAAGTAGGCTTATTATTGTGATCATCCACCCTGAATCCCATCTTGAAATGCATGCATAATAGCAATAGAACTATAGCTAGCAAACATACAGAGAGATATGCCGGAAAAGTACAGCTCTCCTAATCATTATGTTATTTTCGACTATAAATGGACAATTTGTACAGTGCACGTGCAAGCATTCATCTAAATCTATTTTTGCAGTAAGAGACGAGGGAGGGGTCGGAGAGCAGGGGGGAGGGGGTCCCATCATGTGGGCCTTATATAACTTATTCAAAAAAATTTCAGACTATATATATGTTCCCAGTGCAATATGGTATATACATACAGGCCTATATATATGTATTCACTCAGCAGCAGCAGCAGTAGCAGTTGCTCAAATAGAGACCCAACATGAATGAAAGACAAAGGGATTACAATAAATGGCTCCCATGGGAAGAATGTATGGGTTGACCAAAATCTCAAAAGGCTAAATCCCACATAAAACCCCAGAATCCATTAATAATATCCAATGCATGTGAAGCAAAATCAATTGTTCATTTCATAGACTAAAATTGAAAATTAATTCATGCATGCATGCCCCATTGCAAAAAAATGAAATTGAGAGATATTGAAAAATGATGTAGAATTTGCTTTAAATCTTTTGTGCCGCACTGTATCCCATTTCATTCCATGCTTTTTTCCTGCTATTTGGTACCAGTTGAGCACGAGACTTGCACGTGCGTAATCCATAGCTACTTGCTGAATTTTGCACGTGCAAGCCTCGTGCTCAACTGGTACCAAATATCAGAAAAAACAGGCACGAATGGGAAAAGACCTATCAAATATAGTCATGCATGCACGTGACGTATAGCATATATATATATATATATATATATATATATATTTAATCACTTGCGCCCTCGTGCGACCAAGCGCAGAAATAAAGAGAAGGGTCTAAAATTACTGTAAACTAATAATAAATGGCGCATGGTAGCTATACCGATACCAAATCGTCCCTTTTGAAAGCTGTCACTGAAAATACACCAGGTGGCGCTGCTGTTATGAGCATGCGCGTAAGTGATGCCTAAGTCACTCAAGATGCCTAAGTCAGGGTAATTCATATTAAGTTACTGAACATAGAACCCCTGAAACGTAGCTTTCCCCATGGCTGGTATGTTTTGAGGGGAAACTATGCTTCAGGAGTTAGCTTTACAAATTGTTTCAATATAAGTTTCACAGAATATTGTATCAGTTAAAAATGGTATCTTTGCCATGTAAAACATGGTAATCTACGACTTAGTTTTGCATTTATTTTTTATTTAGAAACAATTTGTAAAACAAATCTCCTGAAACATAGCTTTCCCCGCAACACACCAGCCATGGGGAAAGCTATGTTTCAGGGATCCATTCTATGTTCAGTTACTTATGACTAACCCGGTATAATCAATTTAATACCAAAAATGGGGACATACCAGCATGTAAAGCATGATTAAAGTTCTTGATCTAGATTTTCTTAATCACGAGCATTCGCACGAACAATTACGGCATGCTCTAATTCATGATCAAGATGTCCTATGTATTCTGGACGAGTTTGAATCTATCTACATGAGCTACACGCAATTTATTAGCTTGGTAAATTATGCATACTGGATTGTAGGTCCATTACGTCTAGCTGTCTTGAAAATTCACAAAAAAACTCAGTAATGTATGCAGAATAAAATGGCGGATTGCCAACAACTCATAAACGTTAAATGGGGATATCCCCCGAGGGAAGCAATTAATATTTAGTCAAAATGAAATTAAGAGAAGAAGCTGGTGTATAATTGCATTGTATATGGCCATCATAATGCGTGTCATGAACCCCGAAGGTCCCACCATTATTGTATAATGGCTGAGGCACGTGCTGGCTGCCGTCAGCCACACGTGCAAAACGAAAAGCCGGATTTGACTCGAAAAAAGCCCCAAGATGAAAGCGTTTTCACATCCACGCCTTCGTGTCACATTATACAGGATTCAAGGGATGCAATTAAAATCACGACAGCTAAAAAAATCCCCTTATCAGCTAATAACGCCTGCAAATGTTTAGAAATTTTTGGCATTTTAGATATAGGCCTGTCTATACTGTAGAATACTAGCACGTGCATGCAGGGGTCACGTGGAGGCCTAATATATTATATTATGGCGAATTTTGGCGCTGTGATAGGATCATACGCTTTTGTGATCCAGTTCACAAATAGTTCTTAATTACATCATTATAGGATAATGATATAACCCAACCTCAAAAACGCGAACGAACGCACTGCTCTCACAAGTCAGTGATCTCATTTGGTACACATGATCACAAGTGGGTAACTCTTTCTGTTACCTTGTAGGCCTTCTGTGATCCTGCACACCAAAACAACAGAGGTAACCGAATATATGTAATCAAATGGTTACACGGTCATACGCCTAATATGGAGTGAGATTAGTACTGGGTCAAAGTTCAATTTAAAAAAAACTACAAATTCTCATTTGATTTTAGGCTATAATATTATGCAATTTTCTGAGTATAAAAATTGACTGATTTTTTAGTTAAAAAATTTGATCATTGTAAACTAAGTGTGCTCCATTATACACATCCCCCCCCCCCACCCCAATAAAAAATAATAATATTTAAACCTAAATTCACCCAAAATTAAAATCATGGATATGAAAATGATTGAAATGAAAATCATTGGAGCTGACTGCCCAAAGCAAAACCAACTCAAAAATCAGCAAAAGGGAAAAAAATCATAAAACCCATGCAGTTCAATACATAGGCCTACAAACCAAAACCAAATCATTTTAATCAAATGGGCCTATATAATTTGCACTAAGTTGCATTATCAGGATTTAAATTTTAAAATGTATAAACATTAATTTTGCAATGTGTTTTGGTAAGGCCCTATAATTATACACAATGAATTTACATGCAACATAACATTAAGCAATATTGAAAATAATTTTTTCTTATTAGCAATATTTAAGACTGGAATACAGCTATAGCTTATACGACCCAAAAATAAAAAATTAAAAATCCCAGCCAAAATAAAATAAATTTAAATAATTTTTGGATATACGTACTATTATCATACATCGGAGAAATACGGGTTGAAAACACTGCAAATAAAAAAAGAAAAAGAAACCCTCTTTAAGAATATAATTGAAATAAATGCTAAATAATATAAGGTATATATATTAATATGTTCAAGTGTAATACACATGCGGGTATCATTGAAATTTGATCGCATGGAGATTATATTGTAACAATATACGCCTAGAAACATGGGATAAAAATGAAAATAAGAGGATATACATTACACTTTTTTCCCATGCAGAAGTACTTAATTTTAATACTTATAACCCACTTTGTATACAAGTATCTAAAACGATTTATACTGTATAGGGCCCTATCCACATGTTCCAGCAAAAACGAGCATCAAAAAATATGTAAATAAAACATTAGATACTTTTCAAAAACTGAGTCCATTATGAAATATTTTAAAGATATTTCCCATAAAGATATAATAATAAAAAAAATCAAAGTCAAGCTAAAGTAGGCCTATTATAAATTCAAATAAATTTATGTCAATTTATAAAATATTTGGACACGTGATTTACATCAAGTCCATGTATAAGGGCCTGTGTGATATGTCGATGGCTTAATTCAGAAGTGACCAATATGCTATCTGATAACATGGCATATTCACCACTTCTGAATTAAGCCATCGATGTGTTATATAGGCCGGGTCTATAAGTTTTTAATGTGAATTTGCATCTGTCATAAAAATCAAATCAAATCTGGATTTTAAACAGTATTTTTATGACTTTTCATGAGTTTACTTTCTGGATGAAAAGCATGATTTTTGATGACTTTTAGGATATTTTTATATACTTAAATTTATGATTACCAGCAATAAAAACTTTGAAAAAATTCAATTCTTACGGTGGCTCATATAGGAAGGCCTTAATCAAAAAATAAATAAATCATTAAATACATATTTTCACCCAAAAAAGCAAGTTTTATTTTAGTATGTACACATGCAGGCTCTATTTTAAAGTGTGAATTTTATTTTTGAGCAGAAAATTCTTATTTTTGAAATACTATTATTATTTTGAATGTGCTGTCTATTACATGAGCTCCCATAAAAATGTAAATTTTAAACATTTCATTATTTTTTTTACAAAATTTTGCAAACTCTCCAATGAAAGACTTCATTATTTTGTACATCTTAGGCGTCAAAATAAGTCCAACAAAATTTATGACTTTGATAAAAAAAGCATGACTTTTCATGACTTTATGACCTAGCTGGTAGACACCATCGACTAGGCCTATGTGTATGCAAACAAATAAAACTATAAGAAAAATATCAATGTATATTTAAATTAATTTTAAATTCTGCGTAGAATTTAAAATACGGTAGCTTTATATTTATCACTTCCTGAAACACTTCTTTAATTTTGTCACATAGGCCAAGCCTATTTTTCAATTAAGCGTACCATGTGGCACTACAAATTAGGCCTTAGTATTTCAATTTTCAGACTAGAATTTAAGTAGGCCTATAAAGATTTCCCTAGAATTTCATTACAATACGAGTATTTTTTAAGGTGCAAAATTTACACCATTTCAGTTAGTTTAAAAAAAATTGCATCCATATTTCAATTTAGTCAAGAATTCATTAATTACACGCAAATTGAAAAAAATGATAAAAGTTATCCTACTCGTATACGAGTTATTTAATACTTTTATTTGCCATTTTTATTAATCCATGCAGATTGCAAGCAACAAATTTTCCCATTTAATTTTTTATTAACTAAATCCCAGTGCAAAATAATTTTCACCATTAATAATTAACAAGCCAGTGAATAGCATATACGAAATTATTAATTCAAAGTTGAATCTAAAATTTTCATAATTCGTCATAGGAATTTCCGCCATATTAATTTTAATGTCTCCAAAATTAATAGCAAAAGGGTCCTAAAGCACATTTATCACACTCACAATTATATAAACACACGTTAAAATTCAAATTAGTAATTTTTAATCATGCACCATGCACGATGGGGCCTCAAAACCAACTATTACACATAAAGTATAACCCTGCATCTGAATTACTCCAAGGTTAAAATATATAAAATTTATATTTAAATAATTTAAAAATAAATGAAATATCCTACCTTTGTGCGGCATATGATCTAAGCCTATGGCTTCCAGATTGCTGGTGGGTACGCGTGATAGCTCTTGGAAACACAGTTTGGCGATTTACAGAAGCACAAAAACGATCAGGTCCAAACCCAAATCAGGTTCAAAAGTCACACCTCCAGGCAGCAGTCTCAATTACGAGATGGGATGCAAATCCGTAAATTTTCTTTGCTTCGTTTTAAAATCTACGTAAAAATAAATAAAAATAGTGCAAATATCAGTACATGGCATATAATCCATTGTGGTGTCACTAGTGTGCCCCCACGTTGGGTGCGATGATGGGTCAAATGAGGTTTACATGCAGAACTAATGCCATTTGGCATTATCAGTTCTGGATGGCAAAATGGATTGAGTTGTACTATATACATGTACAAGCGCATCTCCACAAATACAAATTGGCTAATAACAAATTGAGAAGCAAAAGCATGTCAATGGATTTTATCCTGGCTAATTCTGAAGAATTTTTCAATAGCCATCAAATGGGAACTAATTTACAGAAATCCCAAAAGGGAGGGGATAAATGGACACACACACAGCTAGTTAATTTTATAAATAAGCCCCCTACAAGACGCATATTGTAACACAAGCAAGAACACTTTTTATATAAAAAAACATAAACTTGGATATGATTTTTTTTTAAAGAAAGCTATAAGGAATGGGACCATTCCCTAACACAGGGGCACGACCTCATGGCCAAAAATCTAAAGGACAATGATGCAACAAAATAAATCAAAAATTATTTTTAAAAAATCTGATAATATAGCTAGCTAGGTTTTCGGCATGCGTGTTTTACATTAAACCTTTCATTAATGATAAAGATAACTTTTTAAAAAAGATAATTGTTTTAATCAATTATCAAAAAAGAAATGCTCTACATGTGAAAATCTTTTTGGATTTCTAAATATTAATAAATTTTAAAACTAATTTTTAAGCAAATTAGAAAATATGTCAAGACAAATTAAAAAGAAATAGAAAATTAGCCTAAATTAAAAAAAAAATATTGTAGGCTTAAAAGAATTATTTTTCAATTTTAAAGAATTATTTTATCAATAAAAAATATAATAATAAAAATATATTTACATTAAATTCATTTACCTAAAAAGCTTTAAGTTGTTCAAAACTTCAAAAAAAAAACATTTTCATAAAAAAATAAAAGCAAAATTTCCTTTAAAAAATGACTAAAATAATAAACGTTATACGAGAAAATTGAAAATAATAAAAATATATTTACATTAAATCCATTAACCAGAACAGCTTTAATTAAGCAGTTCAAAATTTCAAAAAGAAATATTCACAATTTTATAAAAAAAAACTAAAGCAAAATTTCCTTTATAAAAGACTAAAATATTCTCATGGATGCATCATGTAAACATAGGCCTACACAAATATTCAAAATCCGAATCAGTCCAAAATAAATTCCAACAAAAAAATTCAAAACATAAAATTAATATATTTACATTAAATCCACTAACATTAACAGTTTATCAGTAAATAATTATAACAATAATTTAAAAAAATCCCAAACCACACACGATATATCATGGATCCGACTTACCGCCATGTAATGGCATTCCCCATCATGCCCATACGGCGCTTGGCATAAGGTCACCAAGTAGGATCCATGCATGTCTTTCTGCATTACCATCATCGACGATGTAATTATCATTACCAGATCACAACAATACATGCACACCATAAAATCAAGATCCAAAATTTCAGCAATTTTTTTTTCCCAAAACAAGAGAACTGCTGTTATTCCTTGCACCAGTACAGTATAGTACACCAGTGTATGTGTACAAAAATAAGTTATAAAAGTCCATTGGAAATCCATAATACATAATAGTTGCAAAAAGAGCCATAAGCAGCAGCATGCTTTACCATAGGATTCACAGATAGTAAGTGAAATGGCATCCCATGAGTTGGTTTGGTACTAGCCTATACCTAGCCTTGGTTTGCTTGTAATGTAAGGTTCATTTAACAATTAGCTGTGGCCTATGCCTCGCTTCTTACGTCTGAATCGAGAACGACTTGGAATTAATTCGGCGTGATTGAAGAGATTTATTGTCATTCGTAGTCTAAAGGCGGACCAGCCAACCGACCTGCATGAGAGAGTGAGATGAGGGCCAGCCATAAACTTTTTTTGGGGGGGGGGGGAGATTTTAGCAAATTGCCCTCAAGCATTTCTTTTTTCTCTGCATTCACATCTTATTCAACAACAGCAACTTGATGCAAAAAGTTAAACGTAGGCAAATGAAAATCATTGGCCCCCATTTAGTCGGGGCCAACTAGATTTCAAGTGGGTTTTTGATATCCAGGAAAGGAGAAACTATCTGCTAATACCATCTCTTTTTGCCATTCACAGACCTTTAGTTTGTTAACAAAAAAGGGATCCCTGTGTCGGCTTGGGTCCGATTTTTGGTGGCACAAAGGCCCCAATGGCGGGTTTCTTGTCCTTCCCCCCCCCCCCCGTTAATTCCCTTTCTGGTGCATCGGACAGATGACTATCGGAAAGGACAGTCGGGTGACTCGATACAACTTATAGGGCCTGATAGAGCAATTTTTGGTCAAGTAGGCCCTACACAATCTGTTTGAATTGGTAGAAAAAAATGTTGAAAATTTATGATGCACATATACATTAAAGTTTCTGCAAAAAAACTGTTCTTTTCATCCTGCATGATTTCTACAGAAACATGATATACAACAACTTTTAACCAGCCTGTTTTCTGCTGAACATCAACGTTAATTATTTTCTGCAGAAATTAAGTTACCATATAAAATGCATCATGTACAGAAATCAAACGATTCTGAATCATAAATTCACAACCAAGATTCAAGAAATTATTTTGAATAGTTTCAAGCACCTTAAGTTTTCAGGGCCTTCGGGCCTATAGATTTAAAATAAAAATGTAATATTTTTTATCTGAAAAATGTGATAAAATATATAGATCCAATATATTATTTTGGTACAATAACAACTTACATTTTTGATTGCTTTAAGGGAGGGTCCCAGCAGTATAGCATCTCTTCAGTGAGTAGGCTACTACATGCATGCATGCATGCAGGCAGAGCACATAAGCCAAAATTTTCTCTTAAAAAATTTTTTAAATTTAAAATTTTCACATGCACATTGCTTTCTGATTTTCCCATTACATTGAATGAGGCCCTTAACGCCTTGACAACTACTTGAACCGAAGATTAAATCAGTTAAAAACATAGGTCATAACGGCCTCATAGGCCTACACACGAATACGAGAAAAATAGAACACAATTTCAAATATTTTCCGTTAAAACCAGCACGAGCGAATGACGAATCTTGCGCGTGCGCACAGCACGTGCAATGCAGTGTAAGACAATGCCGTAAATCTGTATAGGTCTCGGACGGCCAGCCTGTTTTTTTCTCGCTTTGGAGCCAGTTGAGCACGAGGCCTGCACGTGCAAAATTCAGCGATTTCCTATAGAATACGCACGCGCGAGTCTCGTGCTCAACTGGCTCCAAAGCGAGAAAACCGGACGAAACGAACGAGCCTATTGCATGGGTGAATCATATGGTGATAAAATGCGGTGTATTTTGATAACTAAATAGCCCTAAGGGACAGTTTATATAAAATCCCCTATCACAAAGGACAGCTTTGTCCTTGCATGCAGCAACATCAAAATGTAGAAATATCGATGCAAATCCTTCCTAAACAACACAAGCTTACACGAGCATCAAGTAAACTATTTGTATTTTATAAATTTAAGCCAATATTGTCAGAAATATTTTGTTAAAAATGCACATTTTTCGCCTGCTTAATTCAGTATAAATTAAGATTTATGGCAAGTTCAGCAAAAGTACAAATAAAACGTGTCAAATTTTGATTTTTTTTTAAGTGAAATATATATAGGCCCCTACAATAAGCAATATTTGAATCATAGCATGCTTTTAATGTGATTTTTTTCGATTATAATGTATAGATTTTGATGGGAAATTAAAATTAAATATATTTAAATTCTCACCAAATCGCCTGAGAATTGCATGATAAATATGCAAATTTAAATTCTTGAGAAAATAATTCAAAAATAAAATAAATTGAGGTTTTTTTTTGTTTATGGCCGAATTAAGGAAATGAGATTATGCAATATTCAAAATCAAGGAAATCTGTTGACAAGGGAATTCAGTAAAACAAAATGAGAAAAATATTTTCAAAATTTCTTCCAAAATTTTGTTTTCAAACTATACATTTTACTTTCATTTATATAAGGCCTACTTTAAAATTAAATAGAATTGCATATACCATTAAAAGAAATTGTATTTCAATATCAGCCGAAATATTTCTATATCCAACCCTTAATAATTAAATATATAAAAATATATTTAAAAATATAAAAATAACTTTTAAATTGAAACATAAATATTAAAAACTATATTTTTAAAATATTTTCTCTTCAATGGTAATTTCCAAAACTACCCCAATCAACTACCACATTATTAAAATATTTTTAAAAAAACCTTAAAATATATAGGCCCTATAGGTTTATTTTAAATAATTTAAAAATAATAATTCTTTAAAAATCCAATCACTGCATATATACTGAGTTCAGATACTCGATCCACGGTTAACCTATGCCCTTCTCACTAAGGTACCATATTATCAAATATTTTTAAAAAAACTTCAAAGTAAATATTTTTAAATAATGTAAAAATAATAATTCTTTAAAAATCCAAAACAGTTCATACACAGCGATCAGATGCTCGATCCACGGTTAACCTATTGCCCTTCTCACAAACCAACGGTACCACATTATCAAATATTTTTAAAAAACTTCAAAAGTAAATAATTTAAAAAATAATAATTCTCCAAAAATCCAACCAGTGCATAATTACATACTGCCTTCAGATGCTCGACCCACAGTTAACCTACGCCCTCCTCGAATTCACGTGCCCAAAACCTTCCCAGAATCCCATCATCCCACCAGGGCCAAAAATATCTTAACATTTGAAAGAAGAAGGAGAAAAAAAGCAATGTTAAAGCCATGATTTTCAATACCTTTTTATCAAGAAGTTGTTCCGTACATTCCAATTGACCCACAGTGACGTAGCCGAGGGTTCACGCATCACGAGCAGAACACAAACACGCACATAGAAAAAGTGTATTAGATCAAAGCCAAAGTCCTTAAGATTGGTTCAAGAGATGTGTTAAGAAGTGGGTGGGTATATACGTTTCCATGTGAATCAACCCAATTTCCACAGGCTTGAAGCTTTTGTTGAAAAGGACCCTGGGTTCTGGATTCTGGATACAGGGGTGTCCTTAAGTAGAGACAGCGAGGTGGAAAGGGTGGATTGGACTCACACTCTGTATACCACTCGTTCACGCTCCAAAGGCTAAGGGGAACTCTTGCCTAATGTGACCGATTCAGCGTGTTCACTTTCCGCTCGACCTGTTACTTTCAGCAGAAAAAATAAGGAGGGCGCTGGATGCATGTGCTCAGCCATCAGCTTCCAACTTCCATTTATGCCAAAAGCAGCAGCCTTCATATTATCCAAGCAGCTGCACTAGACGCATTTAGTTCCCCCACTAGACACCACGGTGTAAAATGGCACTTTTAGCACCCGAAGACCAACCAATAATTTAGCGAGAAAATAGGGAAACCCCTACCCCCCCAAAACAAGTACAAAAAACCGAGGGAGAATTGGGGGGTGAGGTCAAAAAAATAATATGAGGTACACTTCCAAATGTCAACAGTAGCCGAGCTGATGGAATGGTGGAAGGGGGAGGGGCCTAAATATGATATGATTTTGTATGTTTTCATCCTTTTGTATACGTGGATTTCGTGAAGCTATCCAATAAGCTGTTTTTCAATGCGATCAAGCTTCTTTATAGACTAGGCCTAATGCAATTTTTAGGTTTATTTTTTTATGAATAGGAAATATTAGATTCAATTCTGCGTGTAGGGCCTACGAGCTATAAGCTGAAGCGCTGCGAATTTTTTTTGTTAATTTCTCGCTTTTTAAACATAAAAATATTTAACTGGGTCTGTAAAATGTCAAAGTGAATTTAAAATATAGGCCTGCAGTAAGTATTAATAAATATTTAAATACAATAAAGCCATTGAGTCCCTCCCTTAGATGCATTTATGTTTTTAACTTTTTTAAATTTAATAAATTTGAAAAAAATGATTTTTTTTGCAACATTTGTTAAGGTGCGTCCACACTATATCACAAAACATTGTTATATAACGAAATTGGTTACACGTTTGTAGTACATCTTGTTATATAACGTGTTAATCAATGATATAATATGGATTATATAAAAGTCCCTCAAATTTTATGAAAATTAAATTTTTAAATTTTAAAAATTTAATAATTTGAAAAAAAAATATCTCAATTGTAACATTTGTCAAGGTTCTACACTATATCACAAAACATTGTTATATAACGAAATTAGTTATACGTTGTTGTACATCTTGTTATATAACGTGTTAATCAATGATACAATATGGATTATATTTGAGTCCCTCAAATTTTATGAAAATTACATTTTTAAATTTTAAAAAAAATTAATAATTTGTAAAAAGATATAAATTTTTTTGCAACCTTTGTTAAGGTGCGTCCACACTACATCACAAAACATTGTTATATAACGAAATTGGTAATACGTTTGTTGTACATCTTGTAGTTGTTATATAACGTCATATACAGGGTGGACAAAAAGTCTGTTGCCCCCCCTAAAATTTGTTAAGCATTGAGGATGGGTGAAATTTAATGCAGGGGTCATATAGGAAAGGAGGGGTGGCGATTTACATGGTGTATGTGGTGGTAACGTCCAGGCATATTTTCAA